>QFDD01120080.1:0-82059 GCA_006871305.1 Vachellia collinsii
CCCCCCCCCCCCAAAAAAAAAAAAAAAGAGCTATATGCCATGATCAGAGTTTGCCTCTACTGCGAATTTCTATAATTAAATTCTTAGACAGATGGAAACTGCCACTGCCGTTCTTACATTAAAACACAGACAAATGTGTTACTGCAGCCCAAGGTTCTAACATCACAATCAAAAGAGTAACAAGAAGAAAGTGGAACTATTAGGGCCCAACGAATTGGAATAATTCCATAAAAGCTGCCAACAGGAAACTGACATATATGTGTGTATAAATATATATATAGGAGCACACACCTTACCACTTTGCGAAGATGCATTAAGAGGAGAAGAGTGCCAAATATGTCACGTTAATAAAAATCTCGCATGCCCAGTTTGCTAAGATGCATTAAGAGGAGAAGAGTCGCAAATATGTCGCCTTAATAAAAATCTTGCATGTCTCACTCTCCACCTAGATCAATGACTAGGCTATATAACGAAGATCGCATGGAGATGAACAGAAATTAAAAAGGCAGGTGCACAACTTGTTATCCTCCCACACACAACAGAAAAACTTCAACGAACTTGAGATTTAAGGGAGGAGTTATTCCGACTAGAAATATAAAATTATGCCCACAAAATTCTCAAGGAATATGAATTCTTAACCACTAGAATGCATGGATCTTAGGGTATTACGTATGTACCTTGTAATGACTCCATTCTGTTTCTGAATCATCTTGATAGGAAAGAGGACTGTCACTACAATATGCAATCTTTTCAGTGGATACATATAAAACTCCCACTACTGGACCAGCCGATGTGGATGCATAACATGCATAAGCTTTTACAACCCGTTCCCCAGGAACTGACTCAAAAGTTTGTCGGAAGATATTTTCATGGCCCCCTTCTGCAAGTATCTTCGTTCCTCGGGCAATTCTACCCACAGCAGCTTCAGTAAAACTTGGGTTTGTTCTAACTTAACACATGATTAAAACAAGCCACTTAAGCAATATGATGTAGAAGTAGATTCAAGACCAAATTAAAGAAAATGAATAGCAGATAATTTATATAGAAGCTGCATAAAATGCAATGATGATGAAAAAAGAAATAAGGGAAAAGATTGTTCTCAACAGCATCTTTTAGAACAGAAGTTTTAATATTTCCGAAGAAAACTGTCCAAGCGGTCTTGAACCTTTTGATCACATTATATAAGCGGCAAAAGTAAAACGTAAGAACAACCTTAGTGCTGAATCCTGTTTGTTTAGCATAGTGCTTCAATGTTGATACTGACTTTTCTCGAAGAAGAAAGGAATACCATTATGACTCCATGAATATTATTACAGGAACAACAAGAAATAAAATAATGACAGAGGAAAACAAAACAGGAGAAAACTAACATACAGTGAACCCAAGTGTTTTCAGCCAGGGTCTCTGCCTTCTTAGTTGCTTCTCCCACCCTCCTCCCCCATCTTCCTAGTACATTCCGAACGGTCTCCAACTTGTCTGATCATAATAATATAAGCCATAACATATTCTCTCAAGTGCGAATTCGTATTGGTATAAGATAAAATACTGACCCTTTACCGTGAAGGAGGGCGAGGGAAAAGAGGAAGAATGAAAATATTGAGGTGATTCTCGGGGAGACACCACGAAGATGGATTCCTTAACCAATTCGGGTTTCCAACGAACAGATTTCTTAGTGACAACACCGACCGAAACGGCGCGTGCCAATGATAGCGTCGTCGGAGGCTGCGATTCCGATTCCCGCGCTAAACTCGTTGCTACGTTTCCATCTCCATTTGGTGCATGGCCAGAATCTTCTGAAACAGAATTACTCTGTTGGGGCTCATGAGCCTTGGATTGGACGTTCTGTTCTGTTTTCTGATTCGACTGTTCCATTCTCTTTCGGATCAGAGTTGGAAAATGGTGGCGCGTAGGGTCGCTGAAGTGCAACGTATAACTTAATCTGAATTTGAAGGTTTCATCATTTTTTGAGATTGAAATGGAGGAAAGCGTTTGTGAGTAGTTGAGGCTAGGGAAAGAAGGAAAGAATAGTCATTAAAAGGAAAATCCAGAAGATGACTTTCCCTTTTTTTAAGCGCGAAGAAGACGGAGACTTCGCAAATTTGCATGATTCTATTCTCATTCCCAGCTTCTGGTTCTGGCTCTGCATATTCTTTGCTTCGAGGGCGTTGAGGGCTCTTGTGTAATTTTACCCTCTTTCTTGTGGAAATGTCCCATTTATTTAACCGAAAAAGAGATAAAATAAATATTTCAAACATTGAAAACAATAAATAAATAAATAGCATGTCTTATAAATAGGACAGTCTTACATAGGATTTTATAAGGGTATAGGAGATTCATTCCATGTTTATAAATACTAATTTTATTTTATTTCGTATTTGAATTTTCGTTAGGCTGGTCAATTGAAATTTCATGCATAGCTTTTTTCTCTCTCTTAAAGTAAAAGTATCCTTCTATTATTAAAGATAATTATTTTTTATTCATATATATCATTCAATTAAAGGCAATCATATTTAGTATACAGTTAGACATCAAATAAACATATCTCTTATAACAAAAATTTGAATATTAATTTGTCACTCTTGGTATCCTTATTTTGACATGCCAATGCCAATGTCGCAATCATGCCTTTTTATTTCGCTAAAGCTCCAATATCATTCTAATAGAGGTAGTCTTATTCAAGGTAATGTCGGATATTAAATGTTAACACTTCTCTCAATAGGATTAGAACATTAATTTGAATGATTAGTCATTTTCGTTGGATTCAACTCGGTTATTCACAACCATACATTTGAATAACGATTACTAAGTGTGTTTAGATTAACTTTTAGACAATAACTTATAGAGAAAGAGTGATAAAATAAATTTAAAAGAATATCTTTTAAAAAGGTTAAAAAAATATATTTTGAAAAACTATAATTTTAAAGATTAAATTTTAAACTGCCAAACACAGGAGTTGGATGAACATTATCATTGCTCCAAAAGTAAAGTAAGAAAAACATATCATCACTGGGCGAAAAATGGTTTGGGTAAGGACCAGAAGCCCAAATTGAAGAAGTCTATTAAAATATTTTAGAGAGACGTACAAATCAGAACTTGTTCTGCCTTTTTGAGTCCAGTATTCTCTTCATACAAGAATAATTATAATTTATGTGAATTGGATCAAAAGCTCATCAATATAGGAACATACTTTCATGTTTAAAAAAATATTTACAAAGGTATTTACAAATCATTTATTTAGATATGGGAAAGCGGGCCAACCCACGGATTGCGGGCCGGCCCGCCTCAACTCGCGAGTTGGGCGGGGTGGGTTGAAAGAACTCGTCCCCCTAACGGGCTGGCAAAATGACAGCCCGTGGCGGGCTGGCCCGCCAATCAACCAAAAAAAATCAATAAAAAATAAAATATAAATAAAATTTTTTTATTATATAATATTATTTTATTTTAACCCAAAAAATAATATTATCTCACTACATCTTCTTATAATTTAAAAATATATAAATATTAATGTTTTATTGTAATTTTAAATATAGTATTATAGATAGTTGACATAAAAAAATAAAATAATTATGCTACTTTGAAATATATTGATGTTGTTTATTTGTCCTAAAAAATAGAATTTAATGTTACTTTTTTCTTTCTAAAAAATATTGAGATGAAAAAATAGAAAAAAAAAAACATATATCATATTATTTTATTTTTTAAAACAACATATTATCATTTTTAAAAAAAACAGTTATGGCGAGCTGGCCCACCAACCCATAACCAGCGGATTGGGTGGGGCTGGCTGAAAGAGCTTCCCCCCAACGGATTGGCATTTTGCCAAGCCTAACCCACCAAATTTGGTGGGTTTGATTCAACCCGTATTCTCATTACTATTTATCAATAAAATTTTTATATCTATGATTGGATTTAAACTTATAATCCTTCTAGACTATTATGAGTCACTTCTTTAGCAGGTGAATTAAATGGATTGTTTTTCACGTTTTATTCTTGCTCTGGTTTTTTTTTTTTTTTTTTGCCTTTTTGCCAGGATTGGTTTCGGTTCTCTCTGATGTTCTCTGTAATCCAAGATGAGGGGATTATCTGAGTAATATTTATAGGTAGACGAGTCCAATATATCATGTCATCTACAGCAAGTCAATAAAATGCTGCATCAAAGCTGAAAAGGAGTCTACGGATATTATTAATAATGCCCCCTAAGTCCGAATTATGAACTACGTACGTTTCATCCTTCGCGGTGGTTTACCCCAAAACTCATGCCATGTCCATGTCAACTCACATTCACCCTCCTATCAATTGATTTTAATCATAATCACTTCTCTTGATTTAAATTCTTGTTTTACCCTTCAATATATCTCATATTTTAAATTTTAAAACATAGTTACTTGTGGCTTATCTTCAACAGCCACAAGTAAGTCTTTCCAGCTGAGAGAGGGATATAGCGCTCATGGCTGTCATTTTTTTGGCGTACAACTTGTGGGCTATCATTGAGTCCACAGAAGGTAAACCTTATCCCATTTGTTTGCTCCTCCATTGTTTTGTCTGTTTCTTAACTTCAGTGGACATTCCTTCTCACTTTTCATCATTAAATCCAACGCTCGTCTTTTCTTTTTTTTCTTTGGTGCATCTAATAAAATAAATCTGCAATGCGCTCTTGAAGAACCCAGAAAAATGAACTATATTTCATATCACTTTTACGTTATATCTGCTCTTCTTAATAAAAATGATCTGATCTCACCGTTAAAGATCCATGTTCTCAGAATGTTAACTTTTGTTATATATAAAACAGCTGTCCCGTTTGAACAGGAGCATTAAAAAAAAAAAGGAATCCAGCGGATTTACATTATAAAACATTTGATTAATTATATATTACTAACAGGTTTCAATAATTGCCAGCTTTTGCCAGCTCGCGCCTCACTCATCATTGAAGCCACAATATAAACAAAACCCGAGCGAAAGACTTCCCCCCATGCTCCAATTCCCAACACACCAATAAACAAATGCCAGTTTGGGCTCGGCCCATTCGGACACGTGGCGTCCAAGCGAAGGAGGTCCCCTCTGGATCCAGCCGATCACAGGCCCACCACACCACTCCCTCTCACACCTTGTTCACGACAGCCAAACATGCGCCATTTTGAGACGACCATTTTCAATCACTCCCTCTCCTCTCTCCTATGCTTATTTTATTCTCTCTGGTTGGAGCCCCTGCATGTTAGTTGTTCTCCATTTGCCACATTATTTATTCGTTAATTCATTAACTACTGGCTACACAGAATAAAAAATAATAATTACATATTTATTCATTAATCCATTAACTACCTGCCATATAAAATAAAAAATAATAATCATGATCCCAATGTTGTGTGGATCGGAGAATCGACAGGGAGCGAGCGAGCGAGAAGACAAGGTGAAAAGTCATGTTAGCCTTTTCTATTTTCTCGAAATGACCAAGACATCCTCATTGTCCCACGACCGTTGACTCCACCCATGTTATTTAGATCGAACAAGCACCAACGGCTCTCTGTTACGCATCAATGCAAGATGTACGGCTACAATTTGAGGGTGTTACCCGATATTCGGAGACGCGAACCATTGTGACATCACCCATCTCAGAACCAGAAATCATGCAGGGTCACCAAAGGTGGAATGGGTTATGAGTCTGACGCATCTCAAACAACGCACCCTACCGGCTATAATAAAAATGTTTTTATTTATATTTATGAACTTCGAAAGAGAATTAACAATGTGACATGTATGTATGATAAGAAAAATTCTTTGTCTCTCTCTTGTAAGTATATTTTGAGTAATATTCTTTTATTAGCTATCATATATTGATTCCCAGCATATACGTGCCACCCAAGCATTTTTTTGAACGGAAAATCCATGTGATTTGCGTGAATTTTATATAATATTGGGTCAATGTATTTTTTTTTTGGTTCAAATGATCAATGTATTGACTATGAAGGAAAGGTATTTTAGTTGAAAAAAATATGTGATTATGATGAGGGAAGAAGTCGTTGAAGCACAAAATCTCTCAGCTGAATTAAAAAGGAAAATTAGGCATTAGATCAAAATATACTGCTTCGAGGCCTGGTCGATCAATGATGGATGAGGTTCGTTCTTGCCTTTCAAATTTGAATTTACCCTATCTCCCCAAATTTAATATTGAGGGAGAGTAAGGCACAAATTTTATTTAATACTCTTTATGATCTTACTTATAAATAACATTATTTTTCATGAATATTGTCTTATATATACACAACAACTTTGTTTTGTCAAAAAATATAATGTACATTTTTAATTTTTATGCCTAATTTAATTATAAGTTTCCCTCATCTTTTTCTTCATTCATCATTTCTCATCGTTTTTTCCATTCTCCCTCACTCATAATCTTAATAAATGAGGATATCTTTGTAAAAAAAATGTATATATTTTGTATATCCGTTACTTTTAACTGGTTTCAAGCATTAATTTTTTTTTGTACGTTGATTATAAAAAGTGTGGAAGGGGGTAATTTATATAAATTAATTAAGTAAACGTTGGGGCTTGAGAATGAGGGGTAATGGCGGTGGAATGGGGTGGCGGAGACAAGGACCGTTTACTGGCCGTTTGGGAACCGACACATGCGTGAAGGAACAGCGAAGGGTGGTTGTGGTAATTGTGGACAACCATAACAGGACAAACTAAGTCCATCCACTCACGATATCACATTCGTGCTCATTCATCAATTCATCAAATTCCTCCAAATGACAGGTGGCACTCACCCATTCGATCTGATTCGGGGCAGCAAAATTCAAACAAATGGGAAAACATCCCAAAAAAAAAAAACAAAACAAACGGAGGCACCGTCCATTGCTGAGTTAACCCAAGCTAGGACTATGGGTTAGGCCGTGGCTGGCTGGCTGATAAATACCTTTTTTCTTTTGAAAAGGAAAAAAGAAAGCGCTTTTTAGATGATATAATGATGATATTGAGTTTATTAATTTTAAGTGATTCGAGGAATCTTTTTCGAGCATTATTGGTTGATTAAATTAGTTGTCTCTCTAAAGCCTTCCCCCATCTCGCCTCTCTTTATATTCCACTCTTCTCCTCTTCGCCTTCCACTCGCCATCTCCAACGCCTCCATTCCCTCTTCCCTCTTCCCTCTGCTTCGCTCTCAGATCTCGCCATGGCTTTCGCTGCTCTTCGAGTGTTCGTCGTCTTGGGCCTCCTGGCCACTTCTTGCTTCGCTCAGGCCCCCGGAGCTGCACCCACGCAGCCCCCAACCGCAACCCCACCGACAGCCACAGCACCTGCTCCCCGCACCTCCCCACCTCCGGCCACTCCCCCTCCGGCCTCGGCTCCTGCTCCCGCCACTCCTTCACCAGCCTCATCTCCTCCGTCGGTAACCCCTGCTTCCTCTCCGGCACCATCCTCAGGGTCACCCGCTAGCTCCCCACCCGCACCTAGTCCTGATGGTGCCTCACCCACCGCCGGCAGCCCTGCCTCTGAGCCATCCGCCGGATCTCCTCCACCACCCTCAGCCGCATTCTCCGTCAGCAAGGCCTTCGCCGCCGGGACTGCTCTGGTGGGTGCATTCGTGGCCATGGCAGTGATTGCTTGAAGCTTTTACCAGGGAATGAAGGATTTGGTTTCAGAGTTTCAGTATTGCTGAGATTGGTTCTGGCGGGGAGAGGGATGAGGCGTTGATCTTGATATTTCATGGATGGAGGGACGAGATCTGTTTGATTTTCTTCTGATCGTTTCTTTCCGTTCTTCCGATCCGTTTCGTATCTATTAATTCCGAGGGTTTTTACTGTTTTTTTTTACTTATATATTTTTGTTGTGCCTTTTTTATTTATTGGTTCGGAATTGGACGGAGATGGTGGTGATTGATTTGGTGATTCATATTGGTTTGTGTTCACACGTGTATGTAGATGACTATCCTGATCATTTCGGTGTACATCTGATGATAGACTTATGAATAAAACAGTTTGTAATTCTTTCACCGTACCCTTACTTCTCACAACTAACCAGATTCGGTTATCTTGGGCAAAATAGGATTATTGATGGTGACATTCTAACCAACTTGGATTGTTTTTTTTTTTTTGGGAGAGATGAGGGGAACTGATCGTTCTTTTATTCCCAGATCTGCTGCAGTGAATGGTAGATGGGGCTTTTTTGGCAGAGAGAGGAACGATGGTAAGAAGTGGAGAGTGAACATAGTGAGTGGGTATTTAACATTAAAAGCAAGTAATTTCTTTGAGGCCAATCCAACAAAAGGAGGCTTAATTGGGCATGAAGAAGAAAAGCGTATAATGGAGGGACAAGGACGTTTTGATTTTATCAAGAAAAAGGAAGGAGCATTTTGAAGCTTCAACTTTTGTGTGTGAACGTGCAGCTGCATTGGATTCTCTGACTCGGAGAAACTGGGTTTGAGTGTGTGATGAGCAGTCAGACAGATCTTGGCGCTTAATTTAACTTCCGTTGGATGCTTGCCACTTGTACCTCTCCAAATACGCCTAAGAGCCTTCGATTCAAATCACATTTCAATTTAACTCAACCGACACATACACATTCTCCATGTTATTTCCAGCATATCACTACTACGGTTAGAAGGGACAGGTCCAAAGCTACAAATCCAGCTCAAAACCAATCAACAGCCATAAATGGCTGGTAGTGGTATGGTGCCTTCTCTTACATAGAATAATGGTCCAACCATTTTAGTGTTGTTGGTTGATATGCGGTGAACTCTCACTTCTGAAAGCAAAAGAACAAGGAAAACATATGTTAAAAGCAGTGTACCGACATCTGGACCATACGGGTTTAGTTGACCCGAAAAATTGGCAACTCGGTTACTTGACCAATTTGATCATGCCCTCAAACCCAAATGCTTCTGACTCGGCGTGAGCCAATGTAAATCGAGACAACCTGATTATAAACCAAGTGACTCGAGTTATGATATGATCCACCCGATCCATGAGTTGACTTTTGCTATGATCTATTGCCTTTACTGATCTAGATATTAATCCGGGTTTTAATAAATTTATTAAGAGAAGTGAGAACCTTTTAATGCACTCCTTACTTTGAAATGGATTGATTTCAACCTTGAAGTGATTTGAAAGATACCTTTTATTAATTCACATTTTGTAACACATAAGATAAAAGAAAAGTAATTTCAACATTAGTATACATGCACATAATAAATTTGGGATAACCTTTTGATTTTATTCCATTTCAATTAGTTCAAATATGACACTTCTCCTGTCTTAAGTATATTGCTCTTTTCTTAGTGTAATTTACACTGCAACAAACATCTTACATAAAAAAAAGTGTAACTTTAGATGAATATATAATGTTTAATAAAAAAAATTGCAATGTAAACTCACCTCTAAATATCATCTGTACCCATCCCCTCTCTTGTCGTTTCAACGCAGGACGGGTTGGAACCCGGCGGGTGGGGGGAATCAGCATGATTTTCCTGGGTTATGTTTTGGTGATCTATATTCTACAACAACATCGAGATTAGCTTAACCTAATCAAATCAAAACCAAATTCTTCCCGTTACCAAATTTGTTCATTTTTTTCTTTTTACAATATTTGTGAAGTCACGAGCATGAAGGCACTGACCCCTAGCTTCATATATTTGTGAAGTCACGAGCATGAAGGCACTGACCCCTGGCTTCATAGACCACGGACCATGCCCCCCGCTACTTTTTGTTGTTGTTTTGTTCCCTTCATTTAGATTTGATTTGATCCATTGTTCATTGAGTGAATGTTTGGATCGGTTTATTTTAAGCGATTTTAATGAATTCTAGCTTCGTAATGAAACGGGCCAAGTTTGAACAGTTGGCTTTAATGCTTTCGTGCTATCTACCACACCAGCAACCTTAACGATGATGTCCATGACACCTATTTAGAATCCATATCTCTTCAGTCCATGTTCTTTCATCTCTTTACACCTCTCTTATTTACACAACACATGCATATTCAACTTCGTTACGAAGGTGGATTAACACGTTCGATCCTAAAAAATAAGATCTTATTATATTTACACTGTAAATAAATTTTAGTAGTTCAGATTAGAGGGAGAACGAAAAAGTTCAGCTTCATGAACTTGGTTTTGCAAAACGTACATCGATCCTCTTGGGTTGGGTTGGGTCTCATAAATGGAACCTACTTCTTTCAGTGATTAAAGTTACAGCTTCATTAGGAATCTGCCCATGTCTTGCCATATCTACACTGAACATTAAGATATCCCACTCAAGTTTGTTTCAGAAATAAAATAATTAGATTAGAATTTGTCCAACAATTTGGATATGGCAAGTTCTTATGATGCTGTTTCATAGGCAATTGATTCAGATCATACGAGATTCACAACTTGTTGCTACAAATAACTCGCTCAAAACTTGTTTAGATTGTTGTTTTGGGTTAAACATAAATACATATATTATTCTATTGAAAATAATTCTATTAGAATGAATGTCGGACATTAAATGTGACCACTTTTTTTAGTATGAATTTAAATATTAATTCGTTACATCATAGGGACTATTCCCTTCTGCCAAACACAACCACGGTTGATGAAACTTTAGATTGCTGATATTGGTCTGAACTATTTGGTGTCATGAGCTGGCTGGCAGTGGCACAAAGGAGATTCTTATATTTTTTAATGGGCCTAACCACTGTTGGGCCTTAATTGACATTTATTGTTAGGCCCGACTTTTAGGTGGCTTACTGATCATGTTACTTTAGGCTAGGCACATGAGATGACCTGCCAATGATGGGCCCACTCCTGCTGGAAACATGTGACGGTAAAACACCAATTGGGAGATGCTATTGCTGTTCACTGCACTGCACCTACACTAACAATCTAACGTTATAAATGGGATTGAACTTATTATTTCACTTACATGGGACTTACATGCCATTGGATCACAATGTTAGCAGTGTTGTTTTGATTTGTCAAGTTATAGATAATTAACTCATTTTGATAGACACAACCTCATGACATCTTTTCTATGAGTCAGACGTTTACAATGATGTTTCAGGAACTTATAATAATTTTGTATTATGTTGCGATCTCTAACTAGGTGCATGTTTGGCAATATATCAAAAAATCATAAACGATGGTTTGGGAAAAAAAGTTGTCAAATACCCACTTTAGTTGCAAAACTGCTTTTGGAAGCAAAACCATTATTTAGGCCTCAAACCATGGTTCTGGATATTCTATGGCCGGTTGCCCCTGTGATTTATGGATGTATTAATGAGACACCCAACATACCCACCTCCATTAGTCTCCTCTGATATCCTCCTTCCCCATTCATTGAAGCCTCAGCCACACCTAAATCCCTCAGCCGTACAAATCATCTTTCACCCTCCTCCATTCGTGTGATTTACATATTTTAATCTAAAATTTCCGTTTTTTAAAAATAATGACTAATTACATATGATTTCATTACCTAACATTTATTACTTAATTGACAAATATTTATTCGTTAGCAAGTCCTTAGTCATTAACAAGTTTTTAGAGGTCATTAAATAGGATTTACAATGTTATAATTTTATTTTCATCAGGTAAATTTAATTTAAATTATTTTTTATAAAATTTATTCACATCTTCTTCTTAAATAAGACATTGATCTTATATATGCTTATATGGTATTTACATTTTAAATAAAAACAGAAAATATAGTTTGCCTTAATATAATTATTACATTACTCTATGTCATTTTTAATCGTTTCACACCCAAAAATTAATATGATAACAGTCATCCAAACATTTTTAATTTTTAAAAATCACATTTTTTACAAAATCTATTTAATTTAAAATCTATTATCTAAAATCACTTTTAATTTCAAAAACTATCTAACTTTTCTGCTTCGACAGTTATGTGCATGCAGTAACATTTGACTTATTGGCCAAAAGAGCACAAGAAACTTGTGTGGAAGCATAAAGTTAATGAACCATTTGAAAAGACATCACATCTCAACCTGAAAACAGGTGGTGTGTCATCCCCACAAAAAATTATTGCTCCATGTGAACGCTGCTGAACTTGCAGGTCGTTGACTGTGCTCAGACTGGTTGGTGTTGTACTGTAGATCGTGCCTTACGATAATTTTCTTGTGCCAAAATGCCGTATATATAGCCGCATCATAATACTGTGTTCGAGGTTTCTAATGAATAACTGAGAGATTCCGGCCCTGTTGGATCAGCGTTTTAAAACCGCGTTTTTTTTACCTGAATTTTAAAACCGCGTTCAATGCAGATATATCACGTATTTATGATATAGATGTTAAATAATGTTGGGATAGTAACTCTACCACCGTTAATCTAAACATGCAAATTCCTTAGATAGAAGAACGTATTCCTTTTCTATTTGTGTGCTTTGAGAGTTGGGATATATATATATATAAAAGCAATGGGTTAATGAGTAAATTTATTCTGAAAGTATCAATGGAGTTGTATTACATGTTTAGAAGTTTCTTTAGCGGCAATGTAGTCTTCAAAGTGTAGAACACTGTGCAATGTCATCCTAAATTTAAGGGATGTAAACGATCAACTAAAGTTTTATCCAATCAAATAAAATTATTTAACTGTCAAACTTAAAGCTTTTAATGGATAAAGTAACAATGTACCGTTTTTTATATTTTTAATGTAATATTGATTCTAAAAAAACTTCTGAACACTTAATGTAATTTTGTGTAAATGGTAAGTCTACCTTTTAAAAGCATTTCACTTGGTTATTTTGGTATTAAACAATGAAATAAATGAATTATTAAGAGAGGGGAATTAAAAAGGCTCATGACTTGTCAGAATCAGAGTGGAACATGCCTTGCCGTGTAGAAAAAACGACAACCTTCTCCCCCAAATCTCAATGTAACCCTTGTGAGTCGTGACAACCCCTACATATGTCTGATTACTCACCACTACTTTATCTTCTCTTAACATGTGTCTGATTTTATCCCATCTCTCAAGCAACCGCATTTGTATCACAAAAAATAAAACTTGTTCTACAAGTATTGATAGTACAATGATTATATATACCTATACGTTCATATATAATTAAAAAACATCAAGTTCCTTCACTCATAAATTATATTACCTTTCTTATTAATATAAGAATCAAATGATATTTTTTAAGAAGATTAAGTAAGTTAATTAATTAATATATTTATTAAAATTAATTTATCTAACTTATGAATGAATATTCTAATAACATATATAAATATTTTAGAATAAATATTATAGTAATTTATTTGATATTCATAATTTCTTTAAAAGTGGACTAAATTTTGTATTAAAGATTGAGGGAGACACATAAGTTAGTTGCTGACTCGGATCTTTGTTAAACATATAAAATCAATTTAAAAAAGTATTTTTATCTAAATGGAAATTAAATTCCTTTTTACGTGTATATTTACACCTAGTTGGGATTGTATGAAATCAACTTTAAAAAAATAATGCTCTCACAAGTCCGAAAACTATATTAGTCTCTTTACAAAATGGCGTAAGCAATGACTCCATTAAGTTTCCACAAAAAAAAAAAAAAATCCGTTAAAATTATTATTTTTCTTTCGTCAGTTACGGACAGGCCTGTCCAATCATGTCCAGAGACTCACGAGATATAACACACTCGCATATTCGCTTCTCTCGTTCTCTCTGGTCCACCTGGCTTCTTCTTTGTTCCTTCTTCTTCTGCCTGGTTCCTGCGTTACTCAAGCTACGACATGCCGAGCAACGAGGCGTCGAATGCTCGGTTACCAGAAGCCAAGGTTCCATTGTTGGAACCCCATCTCTCAGACCTTGCCCCCAAAAATGAACAAAACGACGACGCTGCAGATGAAACCCTAACGCGAAGGCTATGGGTTGAATCAAAGAAGCTTTGGCACATAGCCGGCCCCGCCATCTTCAGCCGTGTCGCCTCCTATTCCATGCTTGTCATCACCCAGGCCTTCGCTGGCCACCTCGGCGACCTCGAGCTCGCCGCAATCTCCATCGCCAACAACGTCATCGTCGGCTTCGACTTCGGCCTCCTGGTTCGTACAGACCGAACCTTTTTTTTTTTTTTTTAAACTTGAATCGTTAAAATCACTCAGTGTTTTCTTGTTTAATCGAATCAGTTGGGTATGGCGAGTGCGTTAGAAACGTTATGTGGGCAAGCATACGGAGCGAAGAAGTACTACATGTTAGGAGTGTACATGCAGCGATCGTGGATTGTGCTGTTCATGTGCTGTGTTTTGCTGTTGCCGATCTATCTTTTTGCGACGCCGGTGCTGAAGCTGTTAGGTCAGACTGAAGAGTTGTCGGAGCTTTCAGGGACGGTGGCGATCTGGATGATACCACTTCACTTCAGCTTTGCGTTTCAGTTCCCATTGCAACGGTTCCTGCAGAGCCAGCTGAAGACTGCGGCGATTGCTTGGGTTTCCCTGGTGGCTCTGATCGTGCACGTGTTTGTGAGCTGGTTGTTTGTATACCAGCTTCAGTTTGGAGTGATCGGAACAGCCGCGACGATAAATATATCGTGGTGGATTTTGGTGTTCGGACTTTTTGCTTACACTGCGTGTGGTGGTTGTCCTAAAACTTGGACTGGTTTCTCCGTCGAAGCCCTCTCTGGTCTTTGGGAGTTCGTCAAGCTCTCTGCTGCTTCTGGGGTCATGCTCTGGTACTTCTAATTAACTAATAATAATAGTTAATTAGTTTTGAAAGTATCATATACAGCACCTCTAGTCTATATCATAAATATATAAGGGATTAAATATGATTGATGGCTTTTATTTTAATTACAGCTTGGAGAACTGGTATTATAGAGTGCTGATATTGATGACTGGGAATCTTCCGAACGCAGAAATTGCGGTGGATGCTTTGTCCATATGGTGATCAATTATTATATAATACCCTCACGAATTTTACAGTTTCTTTCTTTTCATTTCATTACTTTTAATTGTGATCGTCAGAAATATGAAATTGTTTTTTTCCTGATTATGTGTGTTTGTCTTGTCTTGTTTTGTTTGGCAGCATGACTATCAATGGCTGGGAGCTGATGATTCCTCTAGCGTTCTTTGCTGCCACTGGGTACGTAAGACGACGCAGTATATATTTTATTAAATTTTTTTAAAAAATCTATGGCTTGTTTTATTTTGAGTGAATCTATTGCTTTTTTATCTATACAAAATCTGTGCACCATATATAATAATTAAAACAAGTCTGCGAGTCTAATCATGATCCTTTTTACGTATTTAAGTAAGAAAGCACGTTGGATGGCGACTTCACAAAACGTTGTCAAACTCAAATTGGGCAGTAACATGCATAAACAGCCAAAAATGTATAAATGTGTGTGTGTGTGTGTGTTTGCATATAATCGAATCAGCTCAATAATTCCAACAAGAATTCCTTGTGCGAATTATTTCGTATGGCACAAGATTTGCATAGCTCATCATCTTTTCTGAATATTATTGTTATTAGTATTATTATTGTTGTTGTTATTGTTATCATTATTTTTTTATGGTTACTGTATTATTCTTAGCCCGATCTTTCAGTCTTCCTTCATATCCAACCCCACCTACGTACTAGCATGCTCCACATTAATAATTCATTAATATGCTTAATGACACAATTAAATTAAATTGCATGAACATGACAGCCGGATGAGATGATGTGATATTAATTAACGAAATCCAGTTGGGTGAATGGGACCGCTTACAGGAACAAGACAAATTAAAGTAGCAATAATGAATACGCAATTATATACTTTGTCTGATTGTATTGTTTCTCAAACTCACCCTCATTCAAATACGTCAGAGGGACATGTTGGGCCAATGTGAAAGGGATTGAACTTCTCTTCTTCTCTTTGAAATAACTAAACCTTTCAAATGGTCTGTGTCCGTTTTCTTTTTGATTATCAGATTCCACATATAATAAATGACTTTTTTTATTATTCGATTCTATATATTTGGTATACATGAGTCTTATGTATGTTGATGTTGATGCAGGGTTAGGGTGGCGAACGAGCTAGGGGCAGGGAATGGGAAGGGAGCCAAGTTTGCGACGACAGTGTCGGTAGGGACATCGATGGTGATAGGGATCGTGTTTTGGATTCTCATAATGGCCTTTCACAGTCAATTTGGCTACGTCTTCTCTTCCAGCAAAGCCGTGCTCGACGAGGTCAACAGCCTCTCCCTCCTCTTGGCCTTCACCATCTTGCTCAACAGTGTCCAGCCTGTTCTCTCTGGTTTGTCTTCTTTCTCACACATCCGCTTCCTCATCTATCTTTGTCTGCGTATACTAACCAGTCTAATCACTTAAAAACTCCCATAACAAGTTAGTGCCACAAAACCCGGCGTTGTAGTCATAGCATGCTAACAACTCAAGGGACTTCTTAGCGTAATTCTCTCATTGATATATGCATACACTTACATGATAATTGATGGTGGATTGCCAACGGATTTGAATCTGGTGCAGGGGACTGATCTTGCACAACATGTCAAATTTCTATTTGGAGATATGCTTAGCAGTGTTTTAAACATAATTGTTTACAATAGAAGCATAACTTTGGTTTAGCAGAAAAATTAATACAAGGGATTCTGATGTATGACAGTGCATGTGTGTGCATGAACAGGAGTGGCTGTTGGATCGGGATGGCAGTCGTACGTGGCATACATAAACTTGGGATGCTACTATCTCATCGGTGTGCCTCTTGGATTCTTCATGGGTTGGGTCTTCCACCTTGGTGTTATGGTACATATGCTTTTCATATTCTTGATTCTTTATTTGATTTCTATTGTCTCAAACTTCAGTGTTGAATTCTCTAAACAAATGCACGTTCATTTTGTATCTGTTATTAAATATTGCTTAACGTCACTGATCGTTTATTAATTATATTGACATGTACACATCATTTAAGTTAATTTGCAGACGTAAGGCTAAAACTAGGGCAAAGTTCAATGGCACAAACTTAATTAGAAATCCTAGATGTCAGATGAGAAGTTGAGTGCGTCTATTATATACGGAAGCTAATGAGAAAATCATTTAATTGACGTATGAATAAAAAAAAAGTGATGTAACGTAACGACATGCAACATGACAGTTATTGTTAATTTAGACACAGAAGATTAATTATTTGTGCCTATCCCATGAGGGCTGTGACTAATGGGTGATGGGAAAACCAGGGGATATGGGCAGGCATGATTTTTGGCGGCACAGCAACGCAGACATTGGTATTGACTTTGATCACCATTCGTTGCGACTGGGACAAAGAGGTATTTATTTAATTCTATATCTCCAATTATATTACTATTCGTCAAAGTTAAATTTCACTTTCTCGGTATGGGATGAATGAGTTTGATAATACACACACACACACACTCACAAATGCAGGCTGAGAGAGCATCCTTGCACTTGAGGAAATGGGAAAATCCAAAGCATGCAGTGGCCTAATATATATATATTCAATTTGCTGCTTTCTTAAGAAGATTGGAGCATACGAAAGATTACTTCATTATAATCAGTGGGCTCCTCACTTATATATATACAAGGGACCCACCTCCTCCTGTTTTGTCCAAAAGTGCATATTCAAGTTCCAAGGAAAGATGAGAGAAGGAACTTCCCAGGTCAAGAGTTCTGCATTCTCAAGATGGAATCACACTCAACTGGTACAAAAAGAAGGTTTAATAAATGTATTTTTTGTTACTAAAGCACATATATATTTTTATTGGAGATAATTATGTTCGAGGTACAGTTGGGTATTAAATATAGGCATATCTCTCACTGAAATTTGAATTTTGCTTTACGATGTTGTGAGAGGTTAACTCTGTTCGGTTACAGTTAGACCCAACTTTGTTCACCGTAAGAAATGTTTTCGTTTTGGGGTTCTACGTTCAAATATGAATTGGTTTAAAGAGAATGTTAGGCCCAAATTGATGTCTATGTATGATTCTATTGTATCATCATAGTAAGGCTTTCAGTGAACCTAAAGCCCACGTACCTAAACGAGCAACCAATATGCATATAGTCAGTCACACATGTGGGAAGGCTTCGAATCCTTATTGGGCCCATTAAAGTGAAGCCCAATGGGCCAAAAGTCTTGGGCGCTTATCCATGTTGGACTCCAATAATTACTCATACTCTCCATGCTTTCTTCCTTTGTTTTAGATGAGATATATTGTACCAATGGTGATTGGTAGCACACGTTGATGAAGGGCTTGGGTTGCCATTTTGCCAACCCCACGAAAGAACTCGCACCGCTTGCCTATAGGTTGTGACGAGCCATCTTGTACTTTAGACTTAAGAAGAAGGGATTAGTCTCTCAAATATGCTGAATTGAAGTCCGGTTTCTGGTTGGGGTAGGTATTCATATTTAATACTCGATAATATTTAAAGTAATATTGGTTCCAGCAGCCATGTTTGTGTGTAGGCTAGACAGACAGTAGCCACATCTAATCTAATTTTTAAGTGGCATGTAATTTGAACAGCAGGGATGTTTCAAACCCAAACCCTAAATAAAAACTTCACATCGTTCGTCGTTTTGTTTTAGGGAGACATGCGTACCAAAATCTTGTATATGCTGTTTAATTATTCTGTCCGTCTTGTTCTTTTTGCTGTATGGAATGAACGTTTTCTTTGGATTAATGTTTGCGCAAGAGACAAATGCCTCAACATGCTTTCCCTTATTCCTACTTTTCCAACTACCACCAGCCGAGGCTGTCTCCCGCGCTAATTCTTCCAATTTAGGTTCTGTATTCTATCTGCCCAAATATAATTACAACGATAAAATAAAATACCACAATAAATATAATGATGATTTCTCAATCCCGCTTTATATTTTTTTTATTTTTGTTTTCATCCTTTTTTTTTGAATACATAAGTGCGTGAATACATCAAATATATAAATGGATTCATTCATTCATTTTTAGGTCTGAACTGCGTTTATAATCAAAGAATGAGAATTTTATTTTGTAAAAGAAATTAGTGAAAAGCCATTATTTAAAAATTTTATTAACCATAGGGATATGATGCATTTCTATATATATAGAAAACACCAATGCTTTACAGAATTTCATACACAGAAAATAACGATATATGAATTCAATTCCTTTCCCTAATAAATTTTTTAAACATGATTATTGCCGATTTTATCTAAAATAAAAAAGAAGAAGTTTTTTTTGTTACAAGGAAGAAAAAGTAGTTTTGTAATGAAGTAATTAGAATAGTGAAAGGGGAAAAGGAAGACACAAACACTCAGCCGTACAATGTGGCCCAAAGGCATATCGCTCCCTCCCTCCCTCTCTATGATCTTTACCTAATTAGTAATCACTATACTCATAATTCAAATTCCCTAATTTCACCCTCCAGTCAATTCTCAATCATTCTCTCTCTCAGGTTAGTTGCTTCTCCAGATATTATATATATATATAAATTAAAAATAAAATTATTTCCTTTTTTAATTAATTATATTCTCCATCATCAATCATCAAATGGACTGAACACTTACTGTTCTCAGTTGACTCCTATTATTGGTTTGACAACAGGGGTTTGACAATAGGGAACCAAGCGTTGCATCAATTTAATTTGAGGAACCATCATTATGAACAATGAATCTACATATCATATCTGCATTTATTATTTATATTTACTCTTTTTTACTCATCTCCTACTTATGTAATCACCAACATGTTTGGAATCATAATCAAAATCCGAGTTGAATTGCTCCATGTTTTTCCCGGATCAGCAATTTTTTTTTTTTTTTTTTTTGTGGCTCTTCCTTTTGCATGATAAAAAGTTATATGTAGGCATGCACCGATGTTATTTTAAATGTGAAAAAAAAAATTTCAATTATTTTAAACCTTTTTTTATGCGGTGGTGAGTGCTCATCCTCTTCAAAGTAAAGTAGTATATTAAAAGCGAAGGCTGCTTTTTTCTAGAGATCATGTTCATCTCTTATCTTAATTTCTCTAAAGTTGATAGCAAATTAAACATCGCTAGCGAATGAAAGAATATTGGTCAATTCAAGTTGCTATGTTTACATTAAGCATAACAATAATGCCTGGTCGCGATATATGGCCAATTAGTTTCAATGCAAGTCACTAATTTGGAATCCTTTATCCTGGAATTAAGCCAACATATTACAGTGCTTTGCTTTGTAAGCTTGACCATTTTTGGAACATATAAATAAATAAATAAATAAATCTGAAAGGTTTTATAGAATTTAGCTTTATTTTTTTTATGATGATATATATCAATCAGATTGCCTTTTCATATATGCTTGGATGCTAGCAGGGACAACGATACACACACATTCAAGATGCTTATCTAGTACACGCATTAATTCTTAAGTTGTCAACAAGGTGGAATGGAGCCCACAAGCATGATAAAGATTTTTTTAATAAAAAAATAACCTTCATATATAAATGAATTAATCTTTGCATTAATATATACCAAAAAAATTATCCCTGTGCATTAATCCTATGTGCCATATCATACGTTAGCTAAGTAATCCTTGAATGACAATTTCACGGAACATTGATTAATATATTTTAAATTAAAATTCAACTCCCTGACATTGGATCCATCAATCTAATCGTGTATATATTGTCTGTTCCAATTAATTAAGTATTTTCTTTATATATTCAATTTCATCAACTAGGTACTTATCAAATTAAAGGAAAATTTCATCGTATATAACTTCCATTGCCCACTTGCTTTAGTTGTTTGATACAATTCAAAATACAGCTTTTCTAATAAATATGCAAACATATTTTAATATAAGTTAAGCATGAAAAGTGGGTACATATAGGAAAATTGAGATGAGACACAAGTGAGTGGGAAAGCAAATTAACTTGATTGAGGTCATATACCGCCATATTGGAGCCCACCAAATTTAAAAAAGAAAACGATGATGATGAATATGGTGAGGTATAGAAATGTTGAGGTCAAAGGAGTGTTAGAAAAACGAAGGGGCACATGATAATTAGGATTAGTACTCTAATCACAAGAATCGAAGACACAAGAATCCCCAGATCGCCTTTTTTGTTTAAAGTGATAATAATAATAATAATAATAATAATAATAATAATAAAGCCATAGGCTTAATATAATGTGGTGTCACATTCATTCATGCTGCCTAATCCATGCGTTGCACCCGAATCTTTGACAATGCTTGCTAGGTCACTTCCACAACCACTTGTTTTCTTATTTCTCATCATCAATACTTACCCTTTTAACACACAATATATATAGATATATTTTATTTTCCAGCTGTGTTATGTCCTTTATTTTCGTTGCTATACCCACACACACACACACACACACACACCCTTTTTGTTATATTGAGCGCTTGTTACATATATAAATACAAGTTTTGCATGTCTGTACGTAGCAATATTTTCAAAATAAAGAGATGTATTTCTTATGCAGTTATAATGCCCTTAATTATAAGTTGAGGCACTTGTATGAAAGGGTTGTATAAGGAATTATAGTTAACGCTAAATTATATTCAAAGAGTCATGTCTTAATAATATTTAAAGGCAATTTCGGAAGGTGATGAATCCAAAAGGTGTAGAAACCACCCACTGGTGAAAGGGAGTGAGTTAGTTCAAGGAAGCTGTACATATTAAAAGGATGTCTTTTTCCCATCAAAAGGACTAGTTTTAATCACAAGTGATTACATTATAAGTTATGTTAGCTCGTGAATACCCTGGGGTTATACATACCTTTTTAATTGAAGGGTAATTAATATCGCTTCAAGAAGGAATATTACCTTATAATCACCATTATAATGAGACACAAGTGAGTGGGAAAGCAAACCATATGTTTAAGAATCTTCATTGTTTCTTAAAGAAAATTCGTCAACTCATCAATAGGAGAGGACAAATTAAAGCTAAAGAAAAATATCACCCGCCCCTTGAAGATATTGTATGCATGTAACTTTCTTCTTCACGTCGTTCTCTTCCAGTACTGATCTTCATTTTTTTCTCTTCACGCCTTTCTCGATCCTTAGCTACAAACTCAATTTAGCCTAGAGGAAACCCTAACAATGTTACCGACGTCACCGGTGTCACCATTGTCGTAGACATAAAAGCCTTTTCTTCTCCATTAAGTCAATGCGTGCTTCAGAATCAGATATTAACCGAACCAGCAAGCTGCCCTAACATGCCCTACTAATCTTCTATTTCATTCCCACTAAAAAGGCTTCCCATCTTGCCAAACATGACCTAAAGTGTTGGAGATCCACACACACACACACACACACACACACACACATTCCTATATATCCCTCATGACATGGCTAGCTTTTGCAAACCGTTTCTTGGGAACCCAACTTATAATGATCATAGCTACCTCTCATACTAATTATTGGATTGGATCAAGTGTTGTAAGTAATTAGGTGAAAGGCTATATATACTCGCTAACTGAAACAATGATGTTTCTCAAGGTATATATGTTGGCCGCCCAGTAACTGCTTCTCATCAACACACATCATGCCTTTAATTTGCTCAGTATCTTGGGAATCAAACACATTACTTTTTAAGCGCTATTATTATATAATACCTCATTTCTTTAATATAAGTTTCAATTGTTTTTTTTTCAAAATTAATGAAGCTAAATAAATGAATATATTTATCATTTTTTAAACTAATTTATCTGATCACTTATAAAATGATATATAATCTAATTATACATATAAGTGTTTCAACATATATATATATAATCTAAAGTAACTTATTTAGTTTTCTTAAAAACATAAAGTCAACTGATATATAAATCAACTGATGCTTATGTCGAAGAGTGAATGGGTAGTGTATATATACTGTTGTTAACTGGATATTCAATGCATATAAACAACACTTTGCTAAAATGAATATGCCCCTATTAGTAAAACCAGATGTTGGCCAGTCAACACCATGACTTGTCTCAATCCCCACCTAATTATACGAATACTAGGACCCGAAAGCTAGAGTAATCAAAACATAGCTTTTTCCCCTGTATATGATTGTTCTATAACCCAATCAATATCACTTATGATTGACATAATTTCTTTTGACAAAAAAAATATTAAAAGACCAGTACTTTCTGTATTCCTCCCCGGCCCCTTCCTTTACATACCAAATTCTCTAATGGGGTACCAAACGAAGACAATGCAATTAAAAAAATTTCTCATGAAGATGACGCTGATAATTTAGCCGGCACGCAGTGTATGCCTTGCACTAATCCTATTAATTAATCATTAATGAACTGAAAATGTCTTCATATCTGCTTTATGTGACCCATTCTCAATCTATATAAAGTTCTTTTATATGTCTGATAACGCCTAACGCCATTCGACTAAAAATGGCAACAGGGATCTCCAAACGGATATGTATAGCAGATTTTGATTATTAGACTGCTTACTATTAATTAAAACCAAATCAGAAACATTTATGCGTTACATTGTCAATTGTATTTAAACAGTTATATGTCATCGCATATAAATCTTTTCACAGCATTCCTTGTTTTCATTAATGATTAATTATTATATTTGCATGTTATTAATTTTAGCATATCCACCTTTGGGTAAATATAGTAATTAGAAACAGATGGAGTAGTTTCTAAAATAGTGTGACCTAACAGAGTTTATATCTATAGAGAGAGAGAGAGAGAGAATTTCGTGTGAATGGTAGCTTGAGTATGGATATAAGTGCATTATAGCAAAAAGTTGCTATTTGGTCGCACAAGAGATGAAAAAACACACTTTATTATTAACCGCGTACGTTAAATCGTTGATTTTAATTTGCGCCGAAGATTGACAAGGTAGGGAAAAGCAAACGCTTGCTAGATTAGATTCTCACGTTAATTTGTAATGTGTATGTGTATGTGTATGTGTATGACTAGGACATACCAAAACTAGTGAATCACTTATTTTGATACTGTTTGCTTTATCATTGTCTTTATCTGCACCGCTCCTTTATTCATTCATTGATTCGTTTATTTGTCACTTTATCTTGCAGAGAAAAAGAAGCCAGTGGTTGAAAAATGTCAATATTCTGGGCCTCCTTTCTCAAAAGAAGAAACTGATATAATCCTCATCACTCTAATCATACAAGAGATAGAATATGAAGAAAAAGTTAAAGGTCACAACTCATGAACACATCTCCCGCACAAGAAAACAAACTCAACTTAGGGTTTGGAACTCATATCGGCGCTTCTTCCCCCACTTGGTGCGTGCGTACGTATTCGCTTTTTAAGCTTTGTTTCTACGTTCCAACACATGCATAGAGAGAGAGAGAGAGGACCCCACAAAAGATGAAACAGGAGGATCGATAGATATATAGAAGTTGTGTACAGAGATAGAGAAGAGAAAGCCACAAAGGAAAAAGCTGAAAGAGACTCGTGTATGCCCATTCATATGTGAATGAGCAAAAGTAATTGTAGTTTAGTGGAATAGTGGCTAGTGAAGGGAACAGTTCATGTATATAAAGTTAGAGAAACAGTAAAGTGATGGTGATGTTCAGAAGAAGGGCAAAACGCCAGAAGCACATGCATATAGAGTATGGTGGTGGTGATCTTACTACCTCTGATATATATATAAATACGTACAAAAAATGAAGCGATGATATATATATATATATGAAAGAGAGAGAGATTAGTGAATGAAGGAGACAAGAACAGTGATAGTTGATGGAGGATGCTGGTGTCTAAACGTGGGATTCCCTAATCGTCCGTACGTTTTCAGACATGGATGGCCTCTGCACTTGATCTTAAGCCAGAAGGCCGAGACAGGTATGGATGGCCTCTGCAACACTTAGTAAATGAGCGCTTCGCGTGTAACCACGACGAAACGAGGAGTGTGTCGGGTGTCTCCACCTTCATGCCCCGACCACCATCCCCCACTCATTTCACTTCTCAACCCCCTTCTTCGCCACAATATCACACACAGAGACATGTTTGTAGTATTCTGTCTCTGTGAAAATAAGTCCCCCACATTGCTCATGCTCAAGAGAGTTCTTGTGCATGTTAAAAATGTGAATCTAGCAAATGCCTCATTAATCCTGGGTGTGTAGAGCAAGTTATGGTGTTTATTAATGATCAATTTAATGTAACTCATTTTCTTCAACATTTCAATTTTTTTTGTTTCATTTGATCATTAAATTATAGATAAAATGAGTTACATTATATTATTTCTTTGCCACTGTTTATAGGATTGAGAAAATGAATTTTTCAATTCTATTTATAAGTAACGTCATTAAATTTTTATTTTAAATGAACAATTTTATTTTTCATTTGTTATTATCTTTTTTTTGCTGAGTTCATTTGTTATTATCTTAAATCTATTATCATGGATTTAATCTATATATATTAAATAAGGATATGATTGAAAAGTTGTTGAATTTTAAGGTAGAATTAATGTATTTTAAGGTTTTCTATAATCTATATAAAACATGTTGAAATAACTTATAAATAAAATGAAATAAGTACTTTATAAAACAATTGAAATACTTTTGATTTATTTTTCCTTACAATTTTTTTATAGAAAAGAAATGGAAAACATATTGGGAGTTGCCGAGTTGGGAAGATTTAAAGGGAAACAGTGCAAGCTAAGAGTTCAAATCCTCGTATCAATGGGAATATGAAATTTACTCAAAATGTGAAAGAAACGAAACAAAAGGCCTTGCAATGTGGGACCCACAAGGAGAAAACGGGGAGGGCCCACGGGTGTCGTTTTGCCTGCCCGTTGGGAGGCAAACAGAAGGAGCCGTTACGGAGTATCTGTGTCTGTCCTCCGAGCCTATCTCTAATCTGTTACGTGATATTCCATTTTCACCCTCGTCACTGCCCTGTAATTACAGAAGTGCCCATTGATGCAGCCAGTAATAACCCCACCAATTAAAGCCCTGTTTGCCGTAATCGCACACGGGATGAAACTCCTTCCAAATACTAATGTTATAAACTGTGCGTCATATTAAAAAAAGGTAACATTAACTGTTAATCCGAAGAAACTCTAAACCAAGGATGAAGGGTGTAATATTTGACCATTTAATTATTTGAGCGCACAACACTGCTTACAACAACAACAACCCCCATCTCCCTATCAACTCTTGATCCTTCTTTCTACTATTATATTGGGAATAACATTGATCTGCTTTCCCTAGGGACTCAGATATTATTTTATTCCATATCCGGTCACAAACGAATGAGACCACCACTCTTTTTTTCCTTCTTTTTTTTAAGTGGAATCCAACTCTATTCTTATTCACAGGTAGCTAGGGAAGTTTTCATATTGCTATGTTACAAAGTTATTAGCAAAGTCTCATGAAAAGCAGTATAATATTAAAAAGATCATATTGATAAGTTCCTCCAAATCACCATTAATAAGTTTTTGAATTTTTTTTGATATTTTCATGTTTCCGCAGGATTTTGCTGTTATTTTTTCGTATATATACTTTCTAATAGGCTTGTTTATGTAGATTAGTGTGTCTCCTCGAGTTATTCACGCGTGAGATTATATATATATATTGCTTTAATTATTTGATAATATGAGACTGTGTGTACGTAGATACCATCAATGGAGTATCGTTTCTCTTTGAGTCAAACGGCTTTGAATAGCCACAACAGTTTTTAACATAAAAGTAGGTAGATGAATTTTTCTGAATAAATTTAAAACATTAAATAAATTATTTAATTATAACATATTTTAAAATGATTTATATGTATTATTAAATTATATGTTATTTTACAAGTCAGATAAATTAATTTAAAAAAAATGATAAATACATTAGTTCGTTAGTTTCCTTAATATTCTAAAAAGAAGTCAAATGCATCTTATATATTAAGTATCGAAGATAATAGTTAAAGGATTATTTACAATAAGTTCATGAACATTGTCTCCTTTGTTTTGGAGAATCCCTCCTTTGGTCGGTATAGTTTTATTTTATTTTTAGGAAACTACAAATAAATAAATCTCAGAGATAGACATATATTGACTCATTGTCTCAGAGAATTGGAACGGCTGGAAAATCTTGATGTCTTTATACTTTGAAATGATTCACACAAGCACCTTTTCCTTTGACACTTCATCAATCATTATATTATAATTTTTTGAAAAACAATCTAATTAATATGATTCTCTCACATGATAAAAAAAAAAAAGCCGTTTCTCACAAGATTCAAGCAACAAAGTTCTCACGATCAAGACACCTAACACGATAGTAACTAATTAATCGCTATATTGCGCGATATGTAATTAATATTCAATATGCTTATTACAACTATCTCTTATACGACAATATGTATAAATTGATTAATTCAAATTCA
The DNA here is from genome assembly GCA_006871305.1 of Vachellia collinsii. NCBI lineage: Eukaryota > Viridiplantae > Streptophyta > Magnoliopsida > Fabales > Fabaceae > Vachellia > Vachellia collinsii. The sequence goes on from QFDD01120080.1 coordinate 27,266, forward strand.
AAGCATATTATCAGGCTCAAGAAATGGGTATGATTCTCTTGATGTGTTTTTGCTCACTGCACATAACTTCAAGTCCTCAAAATTTTTTTAAGGAGTAGGATCAAGCCTTTTAACTTGTTACTCGATTCAGGCTTCAGTTTCTAGAGCATACGTAGGCTTTTTTTTTTCTTTCTTGAAATCTAACTACGTCAAAGTTAGTTTTGGCTTTCGGAGTTAATTAGTTGCAAATTAGAAAAGCTCAGTGTAATTGATACATATGTAACTATTTCGTTTTCATCCTTCAGATGAGCCTTTAACAGTAGTAATAGTTTACTGGCTTTCATGTTAAAAATAAGCAAATGTTGGACTTTAGGTCTTCCCTTGCATAGATTCTTCTTTTTTATCAATTAAAAACCCTTCCCAAACTGTACATGGACTATTTTAATTAGGTTTGCACCTAATTGAGATAAATAAATTAAATAAGGGTTTAATTTATTACAGGAGTACAAGATATTGCATTTATTGCAATGATTGTTATTAAATGAGGGGTAAGTATGAATCATTTCACAGTAAACTAAACTGAGATTCCATCTTCCTGATTAGTGATCACTCTGATGCTATAAATCGAGAGCGTCTCATTCAATTATTCCTCGTCATTGAATTAACTCTGTGTATGCTGTAACAAAAATCATGAGATTATAGATTAGAAAAAAGAAAAACAATTGTCTAAAAGTTTTTGTTAATAAATAATAATAATAATAATACAATAGCTCTTTTGAAAACCACTTGTCACCTAATTACAAATGGCCGTAGGACTTTTTTTTTTAAAAAAAATAAAATATAGTTCTGAAGTGATGATTAGCATCACAACTAAGCAGTGTGATCTAATCTAATTTTATCATTGAGCAACGAAATCAGTATATGTTGTAACATATACTACTAGCAGGCCGTTGAGACTTTGCGATAGACTTTGAATTGATGAAGCATATAATTAGAACCTGACCAACTTATTCAATATTCTTCCTTTTCAAGTTTTCAGTTAATATAAAATATTTAATTTAAAAGATTAATAAACCCAGAAAAATTACACTAATACTCTCGTTGTTCATCGACCATAGTATATAATGGAACCAATCAAGAACATCGTAGGCTCATTATTCTTATGATGCTCTTTCTTTCTACCAATAAATGGGCCCACACTCATCAGTCTCATATTATTTTCCTCCTTAGACTGGAAAAGAAATAAATCCAGAAATAGCATATAAGCCATCTGTCACAAAAAGCAAACCAAGGTTGAAGATGACCCTCAACTGCAAGATTAACACATTCTAACCATTTTCAGCACCTGAAGCTTTAATTTTCCTTCAGAAAGCTTAATTTTACCTAATCAAACATCAACATCTCAAGAATTCAAGTTTCTTGGTTTCATACCAATTATAACACACACACATGTACATATATACATATACATATACAATTCGAACCTTCTGGACCGTTCGCTATACATGTAAATGAATGCTCGATTAGAAAACCAAGTAGGTCACAGCTCATCAGAAAAAAAGAAAGACAAAAAATGGCGGATTGGTTATTGTTGGTAAACCAAAGGGCAAAACTTGAAACCTCCTTTCCATGATTATTTATATGATAAAACTATAAAGCAGGTTGCAGGCTGTCTGCTATAGAATTGTAGAAAGTTGTCTTTGATAGCGATACGATATAGTGAGCGATATACGATCCATCCCTATTCCTTCTTTTCCCTTTTCTCATTTCCTTTACTTTTTATAACTTTAGACAACACAACAACTTGCACTCCTTTTTATATGGGAATGGTGAAAGACATTATCTTCTCGATCTGTAATATTTACTTTTTAGAACTGATGAGGGAAAGATAGAGAAGAAACACGTACGATGTTGCGTATAAAACAAAATAGTGTAGTGTTTGACCATAATAATCTGCGGAGCCTCATAGTTAAAAGTAAAAATGGCATCTTTATAAGAATTTTCTGAAATAATAATATCGCGTTCCCTTTACAAAAACAAAAAGTGACACGGTATGTATGTATGTATGTATGTATGTATGTATGTATGTATGTATGTATGTATGTATGTATGTATGTATGTATGTATGTAGCACACGCATATGTATAGAGAGAGACTAGAGAGAGAGAGAGAGAGAAACGCAGTGGTAATGATGGAGAAGAGGGACACTAGTGGGCGCAGGATAAGCACGTGTGAGTTGCCTATAGAATGGCACGCTGGCATGTCCATAGCAAAACCCACTAAAATCATATTCATATTCTTCTTTCTAAGTTCCTGCCCAAAATAATATATATTCTTCTTTGGAGTAGCAAAGAGGAGGAAAAAAATAAACAAAGTGACACAGTTTTTGCAGGTCGAATTTTCCGATGAATGATTGGCAGTTTCTATATTGAGAGAGAGAGTAACTAGATGCTCTTCTTACCTCAGGTTGACATCCGAAGTCTCAACCCTTGAGTTTTTCTAATTCAACTATTGACATGTTCTTGAAAGAATCTCCCCCCCCCCTCCCCCTCCCTCTCTCTCTCAAGTTGTTGGTTGGAATTGTTTATTTTACTGTCTGTCTGTGAGGCCTGTGAAATCTGATTGACTCTGTTGGGGTGCGAGTATGTCTGAATTTTATGTCTTGCATTGCCCTCTAGCTCTTTGTTTAAATGTCCAAATCACATGGGGTGTGCAATTTGACTGAAATGACATAACTTTCAAGTTTTTTGATCGTCTAGGTTTCTTTCAATTATAACATTTTGCTAGACCCTTCTTATTAATTTACTATACATCGTTGCTCTCCCCTACAGAGCTCTTGGTTTTTTTTAAACTCTTGGAACTTTTTCATCGTCTCTCCACCATGTAAGTTCTAGCATCTTCTCTTTTTTTCCTTAATCTTTTTTTTTTTTTTTTTTGCTTTCTTTCAAGGGCTCTGTCTGATTCTCTTTCAAGTTCTTTTGGTTCAGTTTTCACATGGGCCTGCTCACTTCCTTGCTCAGCAATAAGTGATAATCACTTTTATAATTTTTGCAGAACCTTTTTCAGTAGGTGTTGGAGGGAAGTTATAGCGAACTATAATTCAGCTAACTAAAGCATGCAGTAGTGGAGGAGAAACGGTAAGCTAAAGAGAGAGGATAGAAAAATAAGTGGTCATGAAGTTTATGAAACTAGGATCTCGTCCAGATACCTTCTACACATCAGAAGCTGTAAGGTAAGTGACGCAAGACATTAATAATCAACTTGAGATTCTAATCTTAGAAGATGCTTCTTTAAGTTAACAACAGGAGTTTCTTATCTCTCTATGCAGGTCAGTCTCTTCTGATGTTTCCAGCGACCTCATAATTCAAGTGAAAGAAAGTAGATATCTTCTTCATAAGGTAAGCTCTTAGCAGAAGCTCTTGATTTTTTATTTTTCCTCTCTTACTTGTTCCTGATTAATTATCTGAAAGTTCATTCTGATCCTGTTCAGTTTCCCCTGCTGTCTAAATGCCTGCGCTTACAAAGGTTATGCTCAGAATCACCAGATTCTTCTCCTCGCCAGATAGTTCAACTCCCAGATTTTCCTGGTGGAGTGGAGGCATTTGAACTGTGTGCTAAGTTCTGCTATGGTATTACCATCACTCTTAGTTCTTACAACATTGTAGCTGCTCGTTGTGCTGCTGAATACTTACAGATGACAGAAGATGTGGAGAAGGGGAACTTAATCTATAAGCTTGAGGTTTTCTTCAATTCTTGTATTCTTCATGGCTGGAAGGATTCCATAATGACTCTACAGAGCACCAAAGCTTTGCCTATGTGGTCTGAGGACTTGGCAATTACAAGCAGATGCATTGAAGCCATTGCCTCTAAGGTTTGGAGTCACCCCTCAAAGGTAAGTTTGTCTCATAGTCACTCTCGAAGGGTCAGGGACGATGTATCTTGCAATGGAAACGAAAGCCAGAGGCATAACTCAGCAGGTAAGGGATGGTGGGCTGAGGATTTAGCAGAATTGAGCATAGACCTGTATTGGAGAACCATGATAGCTATTAAATCTGGTTGCAAGATGCCTTCAAATATCATAGGAGATGCATTGAAAGTTTATGCTTCTCGTTGGCTTCCTAATATCACAAGAAAATCACAAGCCAATAGGAAAGTTGCTTCTGACTCTGATTCTTCATCAGACTCTGCAAGTGAAATAACCTCAAAGCATCGTTTGCTTTTGGAATCAATAGCAAGCTTACTTCCAGCAGAAAAGGGGGCTCTCTCATGTAGTTTCCTCTTGAAACTCTTGAAAGCAGCCACAATCCTCAATGCTTCTTCCTCTTCAAAAATGGAGTTAGCTAGAAGAGTGGGACTTCAGTTGGAGGAAGCTACAGTGAATGATCTTTTAATACCTTCACTGTCTTACACCAATGATATGCTGTATGATGTTGAGTTGGTGATGACCATACTGGAACAGTTCATGTTACAAGGTCAGAGTCCCCCAACCAGCCCACCAAGATCCAGGCTGGCAGTTGAAAGGAGGAGGTCACGTTCAGCTGAAAATATTGATTTTGAATTCCAGGAAAGTAGAAGGTCATCTTCAGCATCTCATAGCTCAAAATTGAAGGTGGCAAAGCTTGTGGATAGATATCTACAAGAGGTTTCCAAGGATGTGAATTTGCCTATGTCGAAGTTCATTGCTCTCGCTGAGGCTATACCAGATTTTGCCAGACATGATCATGATGATCTCTACAAAGCCATTGACATTTATCTCAAGGTAAAATATTACAAGATGTATAAAATGTTTAGTGTAATGTAATTTATGCGTTTCATTTTATATGCTTTCATGTTTTATAGCATGTTGGATACCAGTAGTGGATAATCTGCCCTCTTGACCTGAAAATCTTGTCTTATTCAACATTTATTGCCGGTTAGGTGTAGGCTGACCCACCAGAAATTTAACGTCAACAGATCCTCCTTGTTAGTGTTATACTGCTGGTTTTTATTCAGGTGTCCGTGAATTTACTTGGACAAAAATGGAAGTAATTAATATCCCTCCTACAATGTTATGTAGATACGGATAAATTGAGAAAGAAATACTTGTTCTTAGGTTCTTCACTCGAACAGTTGTATGCTAAACTGTGATTCCAAATGGAACACTAAATAAGCAAGCAGCTCAGTCTGTTAAATTTCTAGCTTGCAGGAGTACATATTTAGTTTGATGTAATTGTAATTTTTTATTCGGTGGTTTAATCCAGGCTCATCCAGAACTCAACAAAAGCGAAAGGAAAAGGCTATGTAGAATCCTTGACTGCAAAAAACTGTCCATGGAAGCTTGCATGCATGCAGCACAGAACGAGCTTCTGCCCTTAAGGGTTGTAGTCCAAGTACTGTTCTTTGAGCAAGCGAGAGCTGCAGCAGCTGGTGGCAAAGTGACAGACTTGCCAAGTAATCTCAGGGAATTACTTACTACACATGGCTTTGATCCATTAAAACACACTGGTCCATTGAGCACAACTACAAGCATACATGCAGATGATCAATGGAGTGTTTCTGGCCTCAAGTCACCTAATAAGTCGAGGAGTTCAACTCTGAGGATGAAGCTTGCTGAGGATGATGACTTGGATGAACATGGTGTTAGCCGCAATGGAATTGAGAGAAATTCTAAGCTCAAGGCTCTTCGTGGTCTTCCAAATCAACCCAAAAGAATGTTTAGTAAGTTGTGGCTCACCAATAGAGCCACTAGTGAAAAGAATTGAGTGAGTTTTACTTAGTTTTCTTTTTTTCCTGTTGGGAATGGTTAATTTAAAGGGTACCCTACCCCATATACTCGTTTTTCTTTTTTCTTTCTTTCTTCTGCAAAATGCATTGTAACTTTTTCTAGGAGAGAATCAGAGAATCCAACTGTGCATTGTTGATGTAATCTACTATAATAAGAAACGAGATTTTTCTTGTCATGAGAGGAAAATCTGCTTGGCAAATCACATGCTTGAAAAAAGCTGTTACAGGAATCTCTGGCTGAGTTAGTGAGTGCTCGTGGGGCCAATTTTGCTGTGTTTTTGTCTTCAAATCTGCAACACACGTCTCTGTTCATCTGTGTTAAGAGATCCTTATGTTGGGTTCTCACTTTGTTTGACAAATATGTTCTCAGTATTTCACGTGTCCGGCATAATGCAATACCACTGTACGTTTTGTATTATGAATATCAGTTTTATATTTGTCTTATCTACCAGTATCAACCAAAATGATCTCGTCCTCACTGAAATGGTATCGACTTAGGCACTTCAACTTGCATTTAATTTTCTGGTTTCTTGCTGCCAGAAACTTGCCTTTGAGTCATGTGGTACAATCTAGTATTATTTTTTATTGTGATATAAAACCAGCCTAAAAGAATACCAAAACAAAAGGAAGGCGAGAGGAAAAAGAATAAGTATCAACATTGATAAGATATGCTTGGTTCTAAGTAGTGGTATTATTAAAATAGTGACAACTTAAAGGGTATCTGCCTATCTGATCCTGGTGACTTAGCATGTGATAAGCTTCCAAATGCACATTGATATATAGAATAACATTAGCAACAGACCAAAGGGAATATACCATATACAAGGCTAATTAAGATTCTCCCTAAGACAAAGAACGACAAAAATATCTCCCAAACCAGATTCAGACAGACACTACTTTAAATCAAACCTTGTTTATAAAATTATAAATATGTTGTTACTAAGATAAATAAAATTATAAATCAATGAAGTGTTACTGAGTCCAGCCACTTTTTAAGCATCTTTTCCTCTATCATTTGGTCATCTCCATTCCGATGCCTTGTGTTTGAAGAAGGGCTGTTAATGTTATTAATAATGCAATTAGATTTTAGTAATTTTTAGGTGGGAGTTGATTAGTGTGATTAATATAGGCAGTTGGCAGATTGCTTGTACTTAATTTTACATGGTCAGTAAAGAGATTGATTCATCATTTATTAAAAAAAATTAATAGAAACCGATATCTCCTGATTCTGTGAAATAATGGTAGTTTCAAAAATGCCATGAAGCAGGAAAAAATTTATGTTAAAAGCATCACTGCTGCAGTCAGAGTCATGTTTCATCATAGCTTCGCTTTTGCTGGTTATTACCAAATGTTGTGAAGCATACAAGCACGAATCTTTCTTTGTTTTTAACTTCACCTATTGTACTAATTACTGTGTTTATTCTTCGGCCAAAACAAAAAAATTACTGTGTTTTTTCGTGTCGCTTGTGAGTCCAGTTACTTGTTAATTCGCTTATTGTAAATTTCTGTCAAGAAAGTTATGTTACATCAACCACCTTAACCTACTCCACTAATTCTGGAGATGATCGCTTAATATATTAGTCATTTCCTGCATATAATGCCCGTGCTTACATATATGATTGACTTTGTTTTATGTTCAGAGATGAGGAAATTTTTTTGAACTTTTACGGAATCATGTATTTTCCAAGTCCTAGGTAAAAACCCAAATGATGTTTTTTCCTGGTTGTGGTGGTTGTCTGTCCCTTTGTTTCCACTTTATTACATGATCACCAAGTGGAAGAGAGGATCTCTGCCAGCATTTCAGCTTCAGAATCACTATGATGAACATGACATTTGTGAGTAACAGCAAGGATATGTGAATTATTGCAGGTTGACAATGAGATTTCAGGTGACAAGCAATCTTGAAATCCTACCGAAGCCAAAAGGTGGCTTAACGTACAAGGCTCCCATCAGAAGAGATATGGAAGTGTGATAGATTTAGGCAGCCTTATTCCACAGGTAGAGAGGTTGATCCCAAGATCTGAAAATGTGATATATAGGTATATGACAGTAACCTTACTATTGCTCCAAAGCTCACCCTCTTTCCTTAGCCTTAGCAAGAAAAAGTTAAAAATATTTATAATGATGTCATCGGTGCACATGTTGTTTGGTGTCAACCTTGCATACTTGTCCTTCAGCAAAACCTGAAACGGGATGGCTCAAGAAACATAGATTGGGGAGATTAAGATTAAGAGAGCATGACGACAGCAGAATCCACCAACTACATATTGGTTTACGACAGTATGATTACTTGTGGGTTATAGATATGGTTGGAGGTGATGCATTGAGTGAAGGATCATGATGGGTTTTTGGGTCTGAAGCATAAAAATCCAAACTTGAAGGTCCCCACTTGGCAGACATTGGAGTGGAATTATGAATTATCAAATTCCTTATTTGTGGACTGCGTGTGAGATGGATAAGATGCCGCCTTCTTGTTATCTTGTTATAGCCACATGACGACATGATCACGTTCACGTCAATCCATAAAACATAACTAATGTTTTTTTTTTTTGATACAAATAACTAATGTTTTTTAATCAGTTACAAATATGTTGTATTGGATTAGCCTTGGAAGAGAGACGACAAAACTGCTGCTGTGTGAGTTGGAGTTTATTGATTCAAATCTAAAATAGTAGACATAGGTATTAAATGTAGGCATTTCTCTCAGTGGGATTTTTAAATCTTGATTCAGTGTGTTATAAAGGGCTGGCTTATTCTGTTAAATCTAAGCCAGTTGGTGGTATTAATTTTTGAATAGAAGAGTTTTTGTTTTTGAACCAGTAAAAAATGACTCGATGAAGCTGAGCGCTGACTTTGATTGAGTGGACGATGTCAGTGTTGTAGTTGGACCACTACTTATTGGTCTGTTATTTCAAAGCCCAATAAAACAAAAAAGCCCACTACATGTGGGGCAGGCTTCTGTAAGTTTGAGCTCCCACTTGTGAATTTCTCATTCACTGAAAATCTGACCTTTTGTTTTTTTTTTTAATAAGAAAGATCCACAGTCTGAATTTCAGTAGTTAGCAAAATTTTGATATATAAATATGTTATAATTAGCAATGAGACTTGGATATAACGGAATGAGTTAGTTTCTTAAAATATAATGATTCAAATTTTGAACCTTTATCTGGAAGAGGTACCTATGTTGTGTTTAGAAAAATGCTATAACTAGAAAAATTTTAATCAAATATATTCATATAAAATACTTACGAGTTCCTTAACTAAATAATAAATACATTAAATAGACAATATATCATACGGGTGTCCATAAATCACCCCTCATCGATGCCTGAATGACATGCTTGGGAGTTTTTCGTATGGGGAGAACCTGGGTTTTTATTTCTTTTCATACAATTCTTGGGCAATTTCAATGACGAGAAGCCTGTAATTATAGAGTATGTATTGAATACCTATTGAGTTGTTATATATTATTTTTTATCATGGTTAGCTTATTTTCCTTAATATTTTTCCATTTCCATGTTATAAATCTCATTAGCTGGTGATGTAGCTGTAGTTATTGTGGGACAAAGGAGGAGAGTGCGAAATAAATGTCACTTCGATGTGACCTACAGCTCAGAGGGATAATCATAATGCTTATCTCTTCTTTCTCAACGGAAATCCTTTTTTTTTTTTAAATAATGACTGTTATCAATTATCATCTCAAGGGTTTCTTTAAAAAGAGGATGAGATAATTGCGGTCAAAAAAAGATGTTTATCTCTGGTACGGTCAATACAAATTTTATAACTTTAAATTTGCCAACACTTTTGATCTTTTAAATTTAGAATATGTAGTTTTTGTCCTTCAAATTTTAATCTATTTAAAAATAATAAAGATCTAAATTATTGATTTTAAATTTAAAGATTAAAATTACAATGGGATCAATTTAAAGAATTAAAGATTATGTTAACCCTATTTAATATTGGACATTACTTTAAAAATATTTTATCCACTTTTAAATATAAACTTCACAACAAACGAGGACCCAAATTATATTAACTCTATTTAGTCCTAAATATAAACTTTATACCAGACGAGGTTTATATTTCAAAATTGTTTGTAAAATAAAATATAAAAAGAAATGAAGAGACCATCATTTTGTATTTATAACTAATAACAAAATATTAAACCTCTGTTTTTTAACATTTAAATTTTAGTTAGACGTCCATACCCTCGTGTTTTTACCCTGAAAAATAAAGCATTAGGAGATTTAAAAAGGTGAATCATGATGTTTAGGTTTTCGAGATTGGAGAAGAAAAGCAAAGCATTTCCTGATCTGAAACCGACAGAGATGTTCATACTAGTCTCATCCAAAGATTTTCTATTCCCATCCTACTCAATCCTACTGCCATCTTCTTCTTTCTAGGTTGGTTTAGTACCTTCCAAATACTATTGCTTTTCAAATACCCCCTCTCTATAATAATACAATTCATCATTCAACATCAAAATAAATCTTCAAATCACACATAAATTGTAGCCTCAACAAGAACATCAAAAATATACTATGTGTACTTGTGTGTGTAAGTAGTGTATTATAATTACGAATTATAAACTACATGCAAGTGAATGTGAATCAAAATATATTGTGTGTTCGTGTGTGTGTGTGTGTGTATACTGGGACTTGATGGGATTGGCGAACAAGGAGGGTAAAGGACAATTGATTAAGACAAAATAAAAGAAAAGTGCAGAGAGAGAGAGAGAGAGAGAGAGAGAGAGAGATCAGAGTCCACAGTGATAGTACCACGCGTTGCACATAGCAATGACGACCAAAACACAGCATTTTCTTAGCAATGGCGGCACCATGCCATGCTTTTTCTTAGCCCTCTCTGCTTCACCTTCCCTTAGACTCCTAGGCTTGCCTGCTCGTTTTTGGATCTCGAAGAGGTATTCATACATACTCTCTTCGTATCATACCCACTTGCGCATATAAACCTTTCTCCTCCCTTCCCTCCTACTTATGGCATGTATGTTGCAGCCATTTATACATGTATGTATAGGTATTTGCAAACCCATCTCCATCAATTAATTAAAAGTACTTACTTCTGAACGCACTCTGTCTTCTCCACGCCCCTTCGTTAACCTCGATGGCATCCATGTTTTTTCCTGTTTAGCAGCAGTGTTAATGCTCTATTTGCTGTTTATAGACCGGACAGCTTGCTTAAGATCACGTTCGTGCATAGAGCTGGATTAGGAGAACTTGATATCTCCAAGGATAAGGACAGGTTGTAATAGTCTATGATCTTGTCTCTATCTCCATCATGTCATGAAACATTATTATAGAGAAACATATACACTGTAACCTAGCTATCTATAGTCCCATACACACACATGCGCGTGTACACCTTGGTGATCGAGAACATTAATCTACTACATGCACGCCCACAATTATTGCCGCTTACCTCTCTAATAATAATATAATATGCTCCTCCCTATATGTACCCCTATTTTTTTTTTTTTGCCAGGAATATATGTACCCCTATATACTTCCTTATGAGGGTGACTTGGGATATTATATTACCAGTTACCAGACTGAAGTTGTCTGATATTGAAAACGCTTGTGAGTTATGATGAGTGAAGGCGTATCTTTGAAGAGAGGCTAAAAGGGAAGAGGATCGGGATATGCTTAGGACTTGTGGGTAATAAGATTGTACAGTGTGTGTATGTGATTTGGAGCATGGGCCCCAGAAGGGGATGAAGAGCAGATCTTGCACAGAAGGATCAGTTGTAGCAGCGTGAAGCAGCTGCAGCATCAGGGAATTTAATGAAAGCTGCCTCTGTGTCTGGGTGTGTGTGTGAGAGATAGATAGATAGAGAGAGAGAGAGAGAAGACCGTTGATGAAGTGAAGATGCGATAGATTATATATATTATATGTACACACAGAGGCACAAATGATGGTGAGAATTGTTGTGCTATTTTATATGTAAGCACAAGAGAGTAATAATACAATAGCTCTCGTCGTCCCAACATTAATGTACGTTACTGTGTTCTTTTCGTGTAAAACCGGTCATCACAGTAGATGCAGACTTTAGAACCATTCACCACTGTAACAATACATTCCATTCCTATGCTGTTATCAACTTTTTATTTATTTCTCATTCTCCTCCTCCTTCGTTTCCCAATAATGCCTTCCCAATTATTAATTGCCAAGTGAAATATACAAATGACATAATTAAGAAGCAGCGCCCTTGGCTTGTTCTCACCTGCATGAAAAATTAGGTTTCTCCTAGTTTTGGAGAACAATAACAACAACAACAAATATCCGGATGAATCATAGGATAATGTCGTTATTATTATATATCAACAACCAAATATCCTTAAATAGAATGTAAATTATAAATCTCATTCATTAATTTTATTGATTGTCATATTCACTCTTTCCTAAATAGTTCTTTTTGAGATGATTTCTTACTTTCTGATTTTTCCCTGTCACAGGCATTTCCAACAATTTTCCTGATAAATGATCAAACTTGGTCATGCAGGATATGATGAACAATTTTGCATTCGGGCAGTTATGCAATATTGGATATTGGCAAAAAAAAAAAAGAAGCAATATTGGAACATATCGTACGTAATCGTTTAGAAAGTCGGAAACCTTTTCTGCATCTTGTGTTGGATCTGCAATATCCTCGATCCCAACAGTGTAAATATTTTTTATTATTTAATTTTACTGTCATCTTAATGAATTGTTTTGTTTTGTTCAATTGTTGGGAAAGGATTCATAGAGAGAGGGCCAAGAGTGTCGTCGCCTTGAAATTGCCGGTTAAAAGGAAGTTGCATTCCAAGTCGGGATCCCTGTTTGTAAATTTTTTATCCAAATATCTCTTTCTTTCTTTCTTTCATTTCATATCATATCCTTAGGAGGTGACCCTGACAGATTTGATCATGGATTAAAATAATCTCTCCTTCTCTATCTTTTATTTAAATTGATTTTAGAAAAACACAGATAATCCATTCGGCGTTAGGGTTTGATTTGAAGTTCTTGCAGTTCTACGTAACTTTTTCCTTCGCCATTGAGTTCATTCTATGTAGTAGTATCTGCTTCATATAATTTACATTCTTCAACGTCACACACTCAATCACTAATTAATCCTAATTAATATTTATGCAAACCCATTCGTTCGATTTATATATACTCTTCTCAATCCCAACACGGTGGCGTCATCTGATCTCTTGGCTAACAGAATAATAAATGGAACTTCGATTTTTAAACTTTATTTAATATATTTTCGTTGCAGAGACAAAATCGATGGCTGGCAGAAATAATCATGTTATTCCAGCATACTCCACAATAACAATAACAGTTACTAATAATGGATTCTCCATGAAGAACACAAATGTCGATGAGGGAGCAATGAGACAAAATGACAAATCTTATAAATAGATTTTCTGCTCGTACGTTCTCCATTTTCCTTCATCACGAGAGGATCAGAAGTTAATATGTGTGTGTGGTTTTTTCATCAATAACCAGAAAGTAAAAATTATTAATAATAAGGAGACAGGTGTTTAAAATTATAATTAGAGCCAGAGAGTACAATTAGCTTACTGCAAGTTTGATGACCGACCTGCACACTGTGCATGCATGGCGCCATGATAATTTCTTCTGTGTCTGTCCTTTGCCCACAGTGTTCTATGGTGTGCTTCATTGCTTGGGTATATAGCTCTCTTAGATCTTTGACTTTTCATCCCTTTCTAATATTAATAATTAATTAAAAATATGATACTAATTATCAGTGAAACTTAGGCACTTTGCTGGCTCATGATCTTATGTGTGGCTTTATAGTGTCCCGGACCGCTATGATCCTACAGCTATAAATACTTTTAAAAGTCAGTTGTGGCCCACTTTTTAATTTATATGAATTATCTTGCTTTTCCGAATCGAATCAAATATCGACACCTATAAATGGCATGATACAGTAAACAGATATTTAAAGCATGTGAAATTATCTTCAGAATTACAAGAACAAGCTAGAACTATTATAACATTCGAGTTTGTGATGATCGTATACAGTGATGACAAAGCACAAATGCGTTATGAGCTGTAAACATTAGGATCCAGTTTTAAGAGGAGGACGAGAAAGAAAAGGGTAATAAGTGATGGGAATAAATAAGTGATAAGTTGTAAACATTAGGATCCAGTTTGGAGAGAGTTAAGTTGCAATTGACGTGCGTGGGGATTGGTAATTGTTGTAATGAAACTAAAGTATATACACAACAATGGGATTCTATGGCATGTTGCAGATTTGTGCTCCTTTTCATTCAATACTACTGGTGAAATTCTCAATTCTCCGCCTTGGAAATGATCGAAGCTGTGAAAAGAATAGTTTGAAATTTATCTGAAACCTACATCCCCACGTCTCCATCCAACATGTAATAAAGGCTTGTGATTTTCGAGCTGCTTTTTGCTGGAAACTACAGCAGTACATGCACCACACATCTCATATTGATGCTATATATCTATATATAGTCACTTACTGTAACTTTGAAATATGTATAAGATATTAGAGAAATGAAAAGGTTTATGGGAAGTTGGGGAAGAAGTCAATTCAGTGTTGGCGATAGATAATGAAGTGGAATGATTACACTGGGGGCGCTCAGAAGATGTTGCTCCTACAATGGAGGGTCTCATCGACCAGCCTAGCTCACTCATCTCAGCTCTTCTTTGCTTTTCACTTACTATTAATCTTTGCCTTTTAAGTAAGCCTTTCGAGTTGGATTATGGCAAGCTACGTGTGGCTTTTAAGCATATCATTATGCAGTGAGATGGAAGTGGAGGGAGAAAACCAAGGGGTTTTAAAAGATCACATGCTTTTGTCTCCTCTAGGTTCTGTTCGATAGCTACAAATTTAAAGTGATCACTAAAAGTAGTTACTCCCCCCCCCCAATCTCTCTCCGAGTCAGGAAAAGGAACCAGATGACGAAGAAGACCAAGGTAATGCAGTGATATGAATCAACGTAGATATACCAAGAAAAATGAAGAGAGGGAGGGAGGTTCATGGTGTGAGTTACAGTATGATGATGCGGAGATAGATGTATGGCCTGAATTAGGTTGTGCTCTAACCAAAATATTTGCAATGCAACTAAATTGGCTAAAGGAAGAGTTGCTTTTCAAAATTGTATTCCCAAGGAGGAGTGAAATGGACGTGTCAGTGTCCACTGTCCACAAAAGTATGCCTTCCCGTGCTCTAACTAAAATATTTGCAATGCAACTTAATCTGTGCACTTTGTCTTTAACTTTTGTGCCAGAGCTAATCCGGTAATTAAGACTACAGTAATTAGCTTTGTGTCACCATTTAATTCCATAAAGCTTTCACCCCCTTCTTTTATTTGTTGCACCTAAAAATAATTAACTTTCTCGGGTGATCCTTTTTCGTGCCTTCAATAATTTGTACAGTAGAAGCTCTCTTGGCAGGTTTTCTTTTTTATTAAAGGTTTAACTAAGTTGGGTCATAGTAAAAGCTTATCAAGCTCAGGAGCTTAATAAGTGCTCACAGAAGCATTTTTAACACTGCAAACCGGTAAGGTTTTCGTATTAACAATAAAATTTAAACCTATATTAACAGGTTTATTATTCCTATAACCTAGTTTAGATGTTCATCAAACTGATGAACTTCTTCGATCAATTAAATCAAAATCATTCAGATTTGGTTCTAGAAGGTTCAGATCTAATTTTTTTTAAACTAACATTTTTTAATAAAAAAATCATTATATAAAAATATAATAGTTAAGAGTTTAATTTTATTTTGGATTTTATACCCATTAAAACAAATTTTTTCATAAACATAAAAAATAAAAAAATTAGATTTGAATGATCTTGATTTAATGAATTGAGAGAGTTCATAACTTTTGATGAGTACCATAATCAGTTACATTATCCCTCTAACCCATAATATAAGGTATACTTTAATAAATGACTTGAACTATATAAAGTATGTCTCGTATTAAGAGGAAAGATGATTATTAATTATTCCTTCACCTGTTACAACTTCCATGTAATGGTGTGAAAATGCACTGTAACGCCGTGGCTATATCATTTCTTACATTTCGCACAGTTCAACACTCATAATAGAATATACCAGGAATTGTACTGTTCATGAATCATGCACAACGCAGCATGACTTCTAACACTACAGCATGTTGAGGAATAACTTTTAAAAAGTGATTATACATAATTCGATATAAGTATGTGAGAGGAGTTTTATTTCGATTTACGTAAAAGTTCTTCTAGGAGCACTTTTGAAAATGGGCCAAACATGCTCTGCGTATCATGCAAGTCATGATCAATAAGCCATAACAGGATGCTGCATCCACTCCTTTATTTACGAGTGAATTGACTCATTTAAAAAAATTAAAAAAAGTTTAATATATGACTTAAAATTATTTATATATATTATTATATTATATATCATTTTAGAAATTAGACAAATCAGTTTGTATAAAAATGATAAATATAAATATTTAAATGTAATTTAATTAATTTATTTGGTATTTCTAAAAAAACTCAAATCAGAGTTAACGTACTATTCATAGACTGTAAATTAAGTGATACTCCTTAAATGAATGTACAAATACATAATTAGATAAATGTCTCCAGCTGGCTGGATCAGCATAAACTCCACCAGCGATTCAGCACTATGTGCATTTCCCCAACAACGTGTCACTGATTGGGACCGGGCTTGGAAATCCATGTACGCGCTCAACTAGTTCTCTCAACGCAGAGGGAACTGATTAATTTAAGGTTTGAAGGCAATTTCAGATTATTAGATGGCTGGTGTTTCAATTTTACAAAAAAAGTCAAGCATGATTAATTAGAAGGTAACCTAAGTTCTCCAAAGTCCAAACCTCAACTCCAGCCTCTGAACTAAAAATTCAAGCATGCACTGGTAGGATGCATGAGCATGATGTGGAATAATAATTGGCATGTATATATACCTCACTTTTCTCCCTCTAAAATATGAATGTAACAGGCATATTAAATTAAATATCGAAATTGAAGCATTCAGATAACAAAAATCTTGCGAGATGGACTTTGAATGATACATCAAACAATTAAAACAAAAAATAAATATCACTAGTCAAAACTTTCCGTCATCAATTTTAGAACGAGTAATTAGGTTTTGCTGCAAATTACCCCTTTTTTTTTTTGTTACATTAAGGAGAATTCAAGCTCTTCTAATTATTCTGGCCTAACAAAGACTCGTTCATCATTACTTGTGCCCACCCCACTGCTGCTACTTGAACTAGCTTCTTATTCTTCCTTTTGGCCATAAACTTCATTTAACTTCAAGTGGCTTACAATTCTTTTTTAGTGAGTTATTGTTAATAGATTGATATTACTAGCTTGCTAAACCAAGTCACTCATTGATTCACGCACATATGTCAGCGATCAAATATATGCATGATAATTAAATAGTAACATAAAAAATACATTTCAAATTTAATGTCTGCAGGGATTAATTTTTAAGACATTTATGTTATATTATATCATATTTTTGTAATTATTACAAATTGCCAATATACTTTATAACGTTTACATATTCACGAGTTATTTGTTACAATTTGTATGATGTATTTTTATTAGTTATAAATAACAATCGTAATCCAACCTTTCAAATCAATCACTATCCTAATATACCTCTTACTATAAAAGTGCTTAGCTCTAGCTAGGATGCAAATTGCAATATTAGGCACGATTATTTGTCGTGGGAATGAAGAAATTCATTTAAAAATTAAAAACAAAACCGCAATGGAACTCAATTTCAACTTTTCTGAAAAATATTAACTAGACAGGTACACTAGGATTTTTGTCACTTGCACCAATTGAGATAAAAAGAAAAAAATAATCTGTCATTTATCAATAATATAAATTTTGTTATAATCTAATATTATGTTTTAAAAATTAATGTTGACAATGATGCTCCTGACACGAGAATGAATAGTATAATTTTCTGTAAAAATCAGTTTTACGTAGACCAATTTAATAGGAGCTTATATATAAAAAATCAGAAAACTTTTGATAAATCTAAAATAACTAATACATACTTTATTTAGTTAGTTAACTACATCAAATGGGCATTGTTTCTATTAAATTACTGTTTTAACCATGTGTATTAGAGATTTTTTTGATGAAAATATCTTTAATATCTGTAATTAATATATATTTAAAAATTATAAAACTCAAAAACAAATTAAATTGGTACTACTCCTTCTTAAATAAAAGATTTAATTAACTTTTGTTGGAATTATTAATAAAGCTAAATATATTACTTAAATGTATTTATATTTATTATTTTTTTCTATATTAATATATTTAACTTATAAATTGATATATAAATTAATTATATACATAAATAATTATTTTTAAATAGTGCATTTATCTTCATTAATCTTTATAATAACATGCAATTGAATATTCTTTTTTTAATATAAATGTCAATTAAATTTTTTTAAAAATTAAAAAAATATATTAATCAATCTATTTATAATTTTTTTAAATTAATTTATTTTAGTTATAAAATGATATGTAATTTATACGTCTAAATACTTTAGTTATAATTTTAGTTATAATTAAGTAATTTATTTAATCTTTTTATCATTTATACCTTTTATGTTAAAATATTAAAAAACGAAGGTGTTAATCTTTTATATTCAGAGAGCAAAAGCAGTGTTATGTTTTTCATTTTTTTTTTTTTTGCGCCAAAGGAGGCTCCGTGTTTCTCTATAAATATCGCAGAAACGGAAGGTACTCGAAAACTGATAATTTAAACCAATTCCCTCGTAGTCTGCTGAAATCCACTTGCTCCTGCAGTTGTTTCTTAGCCAATCCTTATCATGGAAGAAGCACTCAGGAGGCTTAACGGGTTGGCTCCGATTCCAGAACCCGACCCACAGGATTCCATCTCCGACCACCCGAAGAAGTGCCCAACCACCACCGCCACGAAGAGGACGGTCAGAGAAAACGGAGGCACTATGAGGTACCGTGGCGTTCGGCGCAGGCCCTGGGGCCGTTACGCGGCGGAGATAAGAGATCCTCAGTCGAAGGAGCGACGATGGCTCGGCACTTTCGACACGGCGGAGGAAGCTGCATGTGCCTATGACTGCGCCGCCCGAGCGATGCGTGGCCTCAAAGCTCGCACCAATTTCGTCTACCCGACTTCACCGCCTCCCTCTGCAACCACCGAACATCTCTGCTTCCCTCATTTTGCCTTCCCCAAACAATCTTACAATCAAATGAACAAGAACCTTAACTCTCATAACCGCCCTTTAGGGTGGCCTTCTTCAAGTTCTAATCCTCACGTCGCTGATTTTTCTTCTTCTGCTAATTCTTCTCTGAACACGTTTCTGTTTCGTGACTACTTGAACTCTGCTTCTAACCCATCTCTGGTTACTTCTGCTCAGCAACTTTACAACCCCTTGAACAACAATATCTCATGTTCATGTTCTGGTTCATCGTCTTCCACATCTTTACCCCCGTCTAGTTCTGTCCCAGGTTGCTGTGTTGTGAATTCTGCTGGTGGCGATATGGTTAATTCCAAAATAACTGAAGCTGATGAAGAATCTGAATTCTTTCCCAGAGATCATTCAGACTCTGGATTGTTGGAAGAGATAGTTCATAGGTTCTTACCAAAATCAAAGCCCAACCAGCAGTCGTCGGAGGTTCGAGTGAAAGAGGAGACTGTGTCTCTGTCGACCCCACAGTTGCTTCCACCTTATCAGCCAGTGTATGATCATGGCATGTTCACTTCAACCACCTCTCTGTGCTATGAAAGTCTTAGGAATAAAGAGGAGGCGACCAAGGCTGAGGTTTATAATGTGATGTCTTGTGATAATCACCAAGGCTTTCCCATGCAGCAGTTTGACAACCTTCAGAATGGGTACAGCACTGGACAAGGCTTACCTCTTAGAAGCGACCTCCACGTGATGATGAACGATGCGGGCTACTCCATTGTGGAAGATATTTTCCAGTACCCAGAGCTTCTTAATGAATTTGTAGCTAGGATGCAAAACGCTTAATTTTAGGATCATTTATGTGTTAAATGTTATTAGCTTAGTTAGGTAAGTGCTGAGCAATCCAACGAATCAAATCTGGGTTATCATCATGCATATGCATGTGTTGATTGCTCTCTATGTTAGGGTTTTTTCTTAACGGTGAAATCAAATGGGTTAGTTAGTATCGTCCTAAAAACTCGACTATGTACTCTTATGCATATTCTCCTCTTGGGAAGCAATTTCATTTAGAAAGTTATGAACTTTAACCATCTCAATTAGCTTCTGGTAAAGCATGCAACCACATTGATTTAGACTTCGTGCCATGCTGTGTATATCCCTTTTTTGTGCTTGTATGCTTCGAATTGGTAATGGAAAAATTAAAAGAGGAATCATCGTGAGAAGGACATGGTCAGGAAAAGTGGCTGGAAATATTTGTGAACATGTTATGATCAATTGGTAACTTTGCGCGTTGACTTTGGAACTCGAAGAGTGTTGTGCCCGTTTGCTGCATACTTTTGATCTGCTGCGCCATATGTGTGTGTATTCTTCCTTTTTGTTTGAATGTAGTGATGTTGGTTCAAGTAATACCCAGGTTGTGCTGTCGTTTTCTTCTTTTTCTCTTTGGTTTTTGTTGCTATTCCTATGTGTGGGATTGTGATCAATTGGTATCTTTTCGCGTTGACTTTGGAACTCGAAACGTGTTGTGCCCATTTGCTGCATACTTTTGATCTGCTGCGCCATATGTGTGTGTGTGTATTCTTCTTTTTGTTCGAATGTAGTGATGTTGGTTCAAGTAATACCCAGGTTGTGCTGTCGTTTTCTTCTTTTTCTCTTTGGTTTTTGTTGCTATGCCTATGTGTGGGATTGTGATAAAAACCGCTAAAGCAAAAGTGAGGACTTAAAAAGGCCAAAACCCTAGCGAGCATGGTATTGGGGAAAGAGTATTCATTCGTGGAAAAAGCAAGCTGCCAGGGTGAAGATTTTCAGTTAAACGACAAACCACTGAACCCACCATAAGCATATATAGACACACTTAGACAAGTCTTTTATTTCAATATAGAGTTTCCTCTCATCTGGATCCGATTTCAGTCAATAAAGCTGATTAACAAATATAAATTGAGCTTAATGGTAGATGCTTTTGAATAATGAATGAAGAGCGACTTTTAAATCAGGTACCTGATATTTACCAATGATTTAGTGTAATGAGCCTCCGTCTACAAATCAAAAGTACAAAATATGGCGTTATACCGTAATTAGTTCAACTTTTCATTAAAATTTGGAAGCGATGACATCATTTGCCATAAAGGGTTTGTTGAAAAAATAGTAAGCTAATGGATTGTTGAGAAGATAATAATCAGTTAATTAAATGTCTGTATCGAGGAAGTTTATTGTGTCAAACTATATATCAAATCAATGCACTTAAATACTATGACTTTGTTATAAATTTTACGGTTTCATAACAAAATTTTTCTCAATTTTTAATCTATAATTTTTCCCCAGAATCATAATTACTTTAACATACAATTACAAACTAGATCATTTGGGGGGGAAACGGTATCAAAGAATGCGATTACGTATAAAATTTGTATTTTTTTCTCTCCAAATAACCAGGATGTCTTGGGATTAATCCATTTTGAGGTTTAAAACATAAAATTTTTTGATTATATCAACATATGCACTTCTTGAAATTTGAATTTGTGTTTTTTCTTTGCAGGGTGAGGGTGAAGTTTTGCTGCCTCAACCAACCCCTTGTTAGTTAGAATATGTATTCTATAGGTGTGTGTGTATATTTTTTTTTTTTTTTGGTTTTCTCGTCTCTCTGTAAATGCATTCATTTTTCTTTTTATGAGTTAAGACTTGTATATCTTGGGTGCACGCGTAAATTACTGTGATCATGAGCCGAATCAAATTACCAGTGAATTTAAACTCTAGCAAACAACAGTATGTCGAACGCAATCTATACATTAATTCTCATTGACCCACGAAGGAAAAAACAATAAGCATTAGGGAGATCCAAATTAATTATAGTTTCAAGGGTCCAAAGCTTAAAATTAGTTGACTTAAACTATTACACCGACAACGGACAACAACAATGTCACTTCTTAATATTGCTAAGGGATTGCTTATCTATATACTATAGAATGCGTTACTTCTCCTCCTCCTCCTCCACCGTTTAACTTTGAATCATATATGTTTTTATTGTGTTGTCTTTATATATAGCCTTGGATTGCTACGTCATTTGAGACAAGATCTTCTGGATACTATCGTTTACACTGCATAGAACAATATCAATATAAGAGGTACATGCGAAGATATAACAACAATCGTAATTTAACTATATGTGCGCGCGTGCATAGCCATCAAATATGGGTATATAAGAAGTTGTTTTAAGATGCAAACAAACATTGATGCAGTTTGTAAGAAATTAACTTATAACTCATAAATGTTGGAAATTTAAATCTCATGCATTGCTGACTTAAAGATTTGGTAGTAAATGATTTATAAATATTTTTTTAAGTGTTGTTTAAGTCTAAAGTAGATATTACCATAATTAATACCTAGAACTTAACTCATGTAAACTTTTAGGTTTTAAAAAAAAAGGTGCTTTGAATCTAAGGTTGAGGCTAGCCAGAAATTTGCGATGCATTTGAACCTACAGATTAAACACAGTTTAAATTCAAATATTTCGATTCATATCATAAGATTATTATTGCTCCTACTTACGAAGGAAAAAGGAACAAAACAGACAGCTTTAATTTAATTCAGAGATATGCGTGACTGGCAACACGTTTGTGGCAGAATGGTTGCTGAGCCATTTGTCCCCCTAGCTGCTATAACATTCATATGCAAATATTTCTCTTTAATGAAATTAGTTAATAATCAATTCCCTTCTTCTACTCAAATCTAAATCTCTCTTTTCCTGTTTTTTTTTCCCGAAACCCTCGCTAATAAAGCTCACTCTGAGTCTGCGTGTTGTGTCCCCCAGCTTTTGCTGTTTCTGGCAAAAACTATATGCTTCAGCTTCACGTATCTACATATCTCATTTCTCTTATCTCTCTCTCTCTCTCTCTCTCTCTCTCTCTCTCTCTCAGACACACACACACACACACACACTCTTTCTTCTTTAATTTTCAAGTTTCGAGTTTCTCATTAGCTCAAAGCAATATAATGGCACTGCAATATTTCAACCATTCCCCATGTCAACGATTTATTCCTTATCTGACACATACGTACACCCACCTAATAGCTTCCTCTTTATTTCAAAGTTAAAAACCCTAGCTGACAATTAATCCCAATTAAAGGCATAGCAAAAAGCCCCACCCAAAGCTACCTCCTTTAACCATAAAGAAAAAACCCACTGTTTCATCATCAGTTAATTCTAGTGTAGCTGCACAGAGACGTTATCCATGCTTTTCAAGCATCACCTGCGTTTTAATTCACGTTTTTATAATAAGCTATAGTTGCTTACCAATAGTGTAATAATGCCGTACTGTATATAATACTATAATTGATGCTATTCATCGGCACGTGGAAACGTGGTGTGTGTCTGTGTATATACAAATATAGAAGAGGTTAATTATATACTAATATAATTATATACGTAGCTTGTTGTTTACTTATTGTACTCCATAATAAATCAAAAGGAAGCAGTAGTGGTCCCGCCTAATAAACAAATATGTTCCCTCAATTCGTCAGTTCTTTTAAGACAATGCTGGCTTATAAGCAACACCGTCAATATCGTTTGAAATATATTAGCACTAACTTAGAGCTTTTAAAGGTTTGCTTTTGAAGTAAACAGTGAGTTATGAGTATACCTAGCTTAGGTCTCAGTGGTTTCCACAAAAAAATGAGACAATAATATTATTGAATCCAATAACTCCATATCTATATATATTTGTGTGTGTTGCTTATAGCTTATAGCTGTGATGTTAATTAAATTCCAAAATCCAGTGAACCAATTAGTTGGAGGGACTAATATGATTATCGAATTATGTGTTAATTATATATGTGAATCATAAATCAGGGCTGAAACAAAAGAGGAACAGGTTTCGTCAAAGAAACAAGGATCTTTATCATATAGTAAGTGTTCAAATGATGTGTTGGTCCACGTGTGCAGGGTCTGATACTGATACTCCATTGGCCCCTCATATCAACTTTTGCCTGACTTGTAACTTCTCAAAGTTGTAGCCTTGTAGGGCCCCTCTTTTCGTCCCCTTAGGGCTTATGAGAAAAGGCGCACACACACAGAGATATACATAGCTTTTAAACACATATATATAGACACAGAGACACACATAAGCACAGTGGTTTAGGACAGAGCAAAGGGTGTTTTGTATGAAACGTGCATGGTTGTAGCTATATCTTTTACCAGAGCTATGGTAGACTTCATTCATATTGCGGCTACCCCGTTCCACTAGTTGACTTTTTGTTAAATAATCAACCACTTTTCATTCCATTGTCACGATCATAATAATTAGTAGTAGTGGTTCTATTATTAAAGTTAGTTTTGTATCATTTTACGAACCACTTAGATTATCGCACATGGAAGAGACACGTACGTCGATGTTACGTTAGAGAGATTCACGGCATCATCTCAATTTTTTTAATGAATAACTTTTTTTTAACCTTTTTTGATAAAAGGATCGATATATATAACAGGTGAGAAAAGGAAAAAAAAAAAGTTACGTACAGAACAATAAACATACTTCCTGGTCCTGAGAAATAAGAGAAGAAACAAAATGCGTGTGTGTGTGTGTGTGTGATGAAGCACATATTGCTCTTCCTGAAAAGACAATCAATATAAGAAGCTTCTTCCTGTAACAGGTCGATGATGATGAGTTAGAAAAACCTGGGAGGATCTGTATGTATCTGCAGATGTAATACATAAAATGTGCTGCAAGTGCTAATGATTAATTACAAAAGATATTGGAGCAAAAACAATATGTGATAGATTCCATAATAGTACTCTTGTATTTCCTTGATTAGATGAAGCATGAATAATAATGCCCTTTAGAAGGTGAATCAGATTTCTTTTACATACATACATATAACAAAAGAAATTTGGATATAAAATGCAGTGAATGATTTTCTTCTCCTCCAGTTTAAGTAGAATATAAAAGCAGTAACTTTTTTCCAGAATACATTTTGAAAAATGACTTTAAGGTAGAAATTAAATGTGCGATATGATTTATGTTTGAATAAATATTGGAGAAATGAATTTTTGTAAAAAAAGAAAATTTGTTTGGATAAATGTTGAAGAAGTGGCTTTTGGTGGAAGATTACTTAAAAAGACATGAATCTTATGAAATAATATATAGTCATGTATATATGTTATTTTATATATTGTAATAATTTTAGGAAAAAATAACATGATAAAAATGGATTAAAGTATACATTTTGTACTTTAATTTTAAATCAAATTTTAGTTTGGTCCTTAAATTTGAAAAGAAAAATTTTAACCCCTTTCTCTTGATACCATTAGATTAATTTAACAGAAAATGATGGCTCATAAAATGTAAATAGTGATTTTGCATTTAAATGCCGATAAAATATGTTTAAATTTTAAGCATTCAATATAATTATTTTTATATTTTAAAATTCAACCATGTTTTGTGATCATTTAATTACAAAATCATCATTTGAATTTGACAAGTCATCATTTTTAATTAAACGAAACTAATAGTGTTAAGATAAAAGAACTAAAAATATATCTTTTTAACTAAAGAACCAAATTGAAACTTGAGAAAATAAAAAATGTAGCTGTATTATAGATAAATTTTTAAACTACGGAAATGGATAATTAAAATAAAAAATGGATAAAAACGTGGGAGAGGTAACTTTGAGAAAAGGAGGTCTGTGTAGGCACAAAAAAAAAGGGAGAAAAGGAGGTCTTAGCCTCTGAGAAATAGAAAAGAAAAGCGTGGGAGCATTTTGGAGGCCACCGTGGGAGCATTAACTTTGGAAAAGAAGAAGCTTTTTGTCCTTAATGCATTTTGAGAAAATGTTTAGCCAAATAGAACCAAGTATTTCATAATACTTTTACACCACCACCAAAAGTTGCTTTCCCCACACACAATGCGTATCCAAACACACGCAATATATATATATATATATATATATGCGCATGGCTGAATAGAGCCCCAAACCACTTAGACTTCGAAACTTGCAGAAAGATAAAACAAAGAGATATATATGAAAATTCTTTGAACTTGGCATCCAAAGACACAGAGATTGTGCACCTTTTCAGGTGGTGCTTCTATGGTATGTTGTTGAAGGCATCAAATATTAAGCACATTAGCATCACCAAACATTCTTTCTCTGGTCATCACGTGAGAACTGTGTGATTTCATCATCAATTCTATATTGTTCCTATGTAATACTTGGCACCTTTACATTGGTTTACCAAATTTGTACATAATGAAAAACGATATACATGCAGTAGTGATTCTTCACAGAGAAATAATGATGACTCTATTCATCAGCCATTCAATGCTTTTCTTATCTTCTTCTTCCTTTTGTCATTGTCCTAGAATATATCTACAATAGGAAGAGCTGAGTGAGTGATTGTTTAGATTTCAGATCCTATATTATTAGCAAGAGAGCCATAATTGAGTTGAAAGCCTTTCTTTTAAATTTACTGAATAGTCTCCATCTGCACTTTGGCTCCAATCAATCTGAGTGCTTTTGATAGATAGAAAGAGGAACGAGTCTTGAGGAATCTGTTTGGTTGAATCAGAATATATCATAAAGTTGTTGAGTTAAAGGTTTTATTCCGGGTTGTGGAGACCCAGCAAGAGGGATTGTGTAACATCAGATCCGAAACCTTTCGGATGTTCATATTGTCATTTATGAACTTTGACTTTCAACTGATGTATATGTAGAATTGTAGATGGTCCAAATTTATTTACATCATGTATGTTGATAACGTTGCTACTATATGACTTGAAGGTCAAAAACAGCCTTTCCATTATTTACATAAAGCTGTGTATATATGTCCCTTGTTATGTTTCAACCTGTGGAAGTCTTATGCAGTGAGTTATCGGTTTATTTATATTTTGGCAAACAATGGAATTTTTTTGTCTCTCAATTTTTGGGTAATTTGATAATGAATTTGACAACAAATAAGCATTTTTAATAAATTAATTCGTTGAATTCATTGTTTCTTGGCTTCTAGTAGCCTTTGATTATATACAGAACTTCTAGTAGTCTTTGACTGCATACAGAAGTCTTACTCATGGATCACATTTTGAGTCTTCAAGATAGAAGGCATCCTATATATTCAATACGTTAATAACACACACAAAAGAAAACTTACCAAACGCGTGCGTGCGGGCGTGTGTGATTAATAGATCGTTTATATGTTTGATTATGTCCTTAAAGAAGCCAACACATGCACTAACCAGTATAACATGTTCATAATAGTATGGATATAGAGTTCATGTGTACGCCAGAGCCTTGAAGAAGCCAATATATTGCTCCTAGCTCTTAATTCCCTTACATTTCCCTTATCCACTATCCTTGATGTGTTTATAAGGTAAAAGGGTCGTATTTTTTATTCTAAGTTATCTCATTACATGAATGCATAATTTTACAAATAATTGATTATTCTGAAAACTGTACATTTTTTGAAAAGTTATAAAATTTTAAGATAAAATTAATGAAATTAAAAAAAATTTAATTATACAAAACACAGTAGAAGTGTTGTTACAGGTAAAATCAGATGAATAACTACTGGGCTTGCCTGTTTAGAATAACATTTCACCAGTTCGTTCACACAAATCAAGATAAAACTTATGTCACATACTTATCTCGTAAACCATAGATCATGTTGAGAAAATATTCTCTACCGCGAATCCAAACAAACATCATCATGATATGTGTTAACCTACCACATGCCTGTGTGGGGGGAATAGATAATTAGATCAGCTAACACCACAACTTGACCGGTGGATGCATAGCTTGACATTGATTGATTAATTAGAGAGATATGAAAATGGAAGGTGCATCTTTAATTCCATCTTTAATTCCTTGGCCGTAAGGCCTATGGATTAGCATGGGCCTAATCTTTCTCTGTCACAATTCAACTCATTGATTTAATTTCCCTCCCCAAATCAGAATCTCCATTTATTACAGCTATGTCTCTAATCACGTGTTCTTTGCCCTTTGTCAAAGATATATGCTCTAGCTTAATTAATTTTCAGGAAAAAAATTTGGTTGCCTTAACTATCAACGGGTATCTTTCATAAACACACGCACACAGGCACGCCACTTTTGTGTTTATTATGAGACTTAATATATTGGAAAGAAATCTCTTGAAGGAACTGGCATCAATCCTAAAGACTTTTTCCCCAGTAACAAGGCAAGCAAAGCCGGAATAGCTCAACACTTGAACATTTAAATACATCAGAGATAAGGATCTCCGGTACCACCCTGAAGACTTTGGAAGCTCTAATTTCTTGCTGTTGCTAAAGTAAAGTGCCACTTCTCTTATTTGAAAAGCTAATTTTGGAAAGCAGAAACAATTTCTAGTCATAAATGTAAATCCATTTAGAGATTATTAATGAATATTTTTTAATTTTACCCTAATTTAATTCTCCTTGGAAAGAAAGCAGGGAAGCAAGATGAGAATTATTTGTAAATGAAGAGAGCCAGAAATTTTTTAATAAAGTTAAACTTTGAAGCTTGCATCAATTTAGTCCATATTTAATCACTTAACCTTGACTGTCATTCCTTAACATGCGAGAATTAATTGAAGTGAACTTTATCACAACTGCAAGAGTGTCATTATACATCCCTATTAATTAATACACTCCCTCTAATTATCATTATAACGGATTTTTAACCATTGCATTACGATTGAGAAAAATATTGTTAAAAGTTGGTTGGAGTTATTAATTTAAAAAAATCAAGAGCTTCCAAAACTTTCCTTATCACTCTATCATTCCTTTTTATAAATCACAACTAACCAAATCATATAAAATGAATTAACGGTTAAAATTAATTAAAAGCACTGAATGTTTTAAAATATATAACTTTCTTTTTAGACATACCTTTATTTATTAACATGATAATTATGAGAGAAAATAAGTGAGGAAAATGATGAAAGAGAATGAATAAAAAAAAGATGAGAGACATGCAGTTAGTTGTGATAAAAATGAAAAAAAAAAGTATATTGAATTATTAGACAAAGAAAAATTGTTACTTAAATAAAAAAACTATATCTATGAGAGAGAATGCTTTATAAATTCATGTGCCATTTATTTAATCCCTAACTCAAAGATCAAAGTGTCTTTAAATTAATACTTGAAAAATTTCATGAGGTGTTATGTTTGGGAGTAAAAATATTTATAAAAATGCAAAAATCAAACGCTTTTCATTTCTGTCATATTCTCTCTCTTTTTCATGTGTGCATGCATGTGTGAAACGATATGATTGTAAAATACATGAAAATTTGCATATTGATGCTGGGTGAAAAAATTAAGGTCACAAAATCACAAGAGGTCGCCAAACCCATCAGTCTTGAAATGAAACCTACTAGGGATGTCGTTTCGCCATTTTAGTCATATTTCCAAGCTGCAGCGAGTCTGATCATCGAAACTAATTAAGCAGCTATGGGGATCTTTCAAACCACACTTGACTCATTGATTTATATTTTATTCCATAGCAGTCGCTGTAAAAATACAAGGAAAAAATGACTACTTTATGCTCGATTTGTTGTTGTTTGTTTTCTGGGAAATGATAGGATGAATAGTAAAAGGTAACAATGTACGTTGAATCGTCTTATATACACACAGAATTAAAAACGATCAATACATGTTCAAACCATATTTCAAAATCTACCGCGGCATTCAGGTCCAAAGAAAAAGTGCAATGGCCAACTAACAAAGGAGGGTCAGCTCCTTCCAGCTAATGCTCCTTTGATACGCAGTCTTATCCTTAACACAAAAGCTACTTTCACTGATTTAGGTAGATTAATGATATGAAATAAATTATAACAAATGCAATTTAATTTATTTTAAATACTACTCATTTGTAATATTAGATTATATATCAATCTACAAGTTAAATAAATTAATTTTAAAAAAATTATAAAAATAAATTGAGGTATTATATTTATAATCAAATCTAACTTTAACTATATTTTATATTAAAAATGAAAGGTTGTAATTGTTTGTTGTCCTATCTTTATTTGTTAGTATGGACATTTCAAAAGCCCAACGTAAAATTAAAGCACAAAGGCTTTGAGCCCACTATGATACGGAGAAATTAAAATAAGAAGTTTTGTGGCTTGGCATTGATGGGACTGAATAATCACATCGAGGTCAGAGCTAAAATAGTGCCCGGTCAGATTAGGGGTATAAACCACTTTTTTACTGTCATTTATAGTTTATGATATAAGTAGATGATAGAAGTTTTATTTCGATTTACATAAACATGATTTTTCAAAACTAATGCAAACAAAATTATATTGTTTACAATGGCTGAATGGTTGATCCTGAATCTTGGAACTTCAAGCTCCCTTGCATAATTGGATGGTTCTTGATCTCAAGAGAGAGTTGGGTGGGAGTGGATTTTCCAATTGGAACCTCACTTGGGGAGTTTCTAGCTGGGAAGTATGGACATAGTGGAATTACCCTATCTTTTAATGATGATTTTCAGAAGCCTTATGTTCTGCCTAATATGAATACCTTCTTCTGTACAGGTTCATGACAAACTTGATACATATTTTTTCTTCACCAGACAACCCATTGTGTTAAGCTGAATGCGGACGCAGCCAAGTCTTCAATAAACAACAGAGCAGGTTGTGGTGGAGATATCCACGATCATAATGGTCTGTGGATTGCAGGATTTTTCTCGCGTGTTGGGACAATCCTAAGTATTGCTTTCAAAGTGGAGGAGTGGCTTGACTTGTTTGGGATTTGGGATTCAGGAGACTGATTCTTTGAATTTGATGTAAAGACCCTGATTGATGATGCTGTTGGAAAGAGGTAACAAGATCGACCATAGTTTGGTGTTTTTCCAACTTCAAAATTTAGTGGGAGCTACATCTATGACACATGTCGAGTGCTGCTTGATGCAGTTGCTATCAAAGAAGGAAAACGTCTTTATAGATTGAGCTTTAGATTTGAGTCAAAGCCCACTTTATTTAAGCCCAGGCTTGTTCGCTGTGAGACATTTATGCAACAAGCTACTAAGGAGTTCGGGCCTGGGCTGAATATAAGTTCAATTACCTCTGCTTAAGATCAACAATTCGTGTCACGGTGATGCTGTTGCATTACAGAAATTGCATTTAACGAAAAATTGACCGTGATTTTATAATTCGTATGAGATTATCTTTTCAGTTCTTGAATAATTCATATGTCAGTTGATTCATGGGTCATGCACACACTTGCAAAATCCGGGTGAGCAAGGATAGAGTCAAGTTGATCGTGGGTCCCTTTTCTTTTCTTCTTTTTATGTGTATTTTTGTATTGGATACAATATAGTTAGAAATATTGAGAGCATTAAAATGTGTGTATCTCTTTCAATATGAATCGACTTCTTCCATTAAATTTAACCCGGTTGGTACAGTGGGCTTTTTCCTTTTTGACAGGATATGAATAACTTTTTTTATCATGTGGTTCGGTTAAAAAATGATCTCTTTTAAGTACAAGAGGGTCTGAATTCTAGACCCCTACACTCGCAGTGCGCACCACCCAGATCCATGAGGTGGATGATATTTCTTCTAATTTTAAAGAATAAAAGGTAAAACAAATATAATTCTCCAACCCAAACATGTGCATGAGACAAGTATAGAGTTCAATGCCAATCTTCACGTCCGTCTAAATGTGATTTGAGCCATAGCAAAAAAATGAACTTGTAAAGTTGAGGATGGCTTTAAAGAACTAACATTTGATGTTTATTCTGTGTAATAGGTAGAACAGTTTACTATTTGCAACCATATTCTTTGAAAACCTGGTGGACTGTGTTAGTTTTGGGTAGCTGTAATATTATTAGCAACAGTCTTGTCTCTAATGAAAACTGACGAAGAAAGGAGGGAAGGAGAGAAACAGTGGCCTTGGTATTTTGATTGGGCAGGCGAAGATAATTCTTTTAATAGTGTCATTTTTTAAAATCTTATCTGCCCAAGATATTTCTGGTGTTAGGACCCATATGTCTGGTAATTTAATCCCTGTAACGTCTTTCTCCAGTTCGTTGCTATTCATTCATGTTGTCCATGAGTAGAATTGTGGCGTTCTTGGGGGAGATCGGTTGTAATACCCACCTCCCATCATCTCAGCCGTCACTTTCCCACTCACCTCATCATCATCATCCGTCAATGCTTGCTTCTAATTATCCAACAGTGACTCCACAATTGAACCATGGCCAAGCATTGTTTTGTCTTTGTTTTTGACCAGGTAATTGGTGGGTAGACTCCACTGCTCATCTTGCAAGTTTCTTGTTTTTGAAGGCTATAACCGTAAGAGGCATGGCACATGGTGGGGTTGGATCAAGAGGCAAGACAACCTTTAACCATCTTCCGGACGAGATAACAACAAATCAACTCACTTTCTCAATTTTGTTCTGAATATTGATTCATAGATAAATTTTGGGTCATTTGGAGGATTGGATGTGTGAGGATCTCACATATTTCCAAACTTCAGAAAGCGAGGGGAATCTTAGCTTTGAATATTACATGAGTGGAGGTCTGTTTGCCATATCTGTTTGGAGAGGCCACAGGCACAAACCCAACCCCCTTTATTCAGGTTCTTTTACTCTCTGTTTTTTTTTCTTACTTTCTTTTTATGGCTTTTGTATTAAGATTTATGCTGGTTAATTAATTTATCAGGCTGCTTTAACTTGATCAAAGTTCAATGTCCCTACTACTCTGTGATCGTTTTCCGTAATCGGGTCATGTGATGTACCTCTCGGATATTCTCTAAAACAAAATATCCACTGCAAAGATGCTTCAAGATGGACAGGCTCTGGTCCCCATCATGTCATGGTTCTCCTCAGCTTCATCCATATCTCCCTATTTGATGCCACTTCACAGCGGCGTTTGAATTTAATCTGCCCCAAATCCAAATCTAAACTGGATCATCATTAGCTCTTCAATAACGAATAGGAAACGGACACCAAAAATTAAGGCAACAATAATCGACATAGAATATAAAAAAATTTATCAGTTTGTACTTTATACTACAGTTTATAGTTACGTAGGAACTCACAGTGCGGCAACCTGCAAAATCCTTCTCTTGAGAGAGTCCTGGTCGTTTCTTTCCGAAGAATTTGTTTGAACCTGCAAGCAGAAGAGCAGAATTATTCAACAATGAAATTTTATATCAATAAATTATAAACTCACGAAAAAAACGAAAAATGACGACGAGGACGACGAGGACGACAACAACAAATGCTACAACGGCAGCGACAACCGTAGAAGTGAATAAAGGCATCGCCAAAGCAAACATACACAGCGAGAGCAAAAGGATGACGGGGGAAACACTGGTAGGATTGTTGGAATTGTGAAAACGAAGACCTAACCTTCATGGAAGCAGTTTGGCTATGGAATTAATTTTCCAGAAAGACGAAAGAAACCGAAATAAATCGCACCCACAGCCATAGGGAGGGAAAAATACTCACCATCATATATTTCTATCCAAAACGAAAAATGGACTGAAAATTTTAAACGATTTATAGCTTCATATACATCATATATCTGTCTCGGAATTTTTTTAAATGTGATATGTTTGATTTTCAAACTCCTTTTGCATTTTTTTTTTGGGGTTCGTTTCTACTATGAGATCTGCTTCTCAGGTTCATAGGTCCGTCCATGGGCAAATTACTTCAGCACTATTGCCAATGGTTCCCGTTGTGGATAAGGTAACTGTGACCAGAGTTTCTCTGAGCGTGATAAGCACAGTGAGGAAGTGGAATATTCATCCCAGAAGACTTTCCTATGCAAATTGGGTAGGCCTTCGTCGCTGATATGGAGCGAAAGCACCGGTCGGCCATGGCCGGCACCGCCGGATACCTCCGGCTTGAACCAAGAGCAGAGCAACCACAAGCAGCACTAAGACTGCGAGAAGAAGCAGACGACGACGAAGACGACGTGTACGAGGATGATCTGGACAAAGAAAACGATGAGGACGGCGACAAGGAGGAAGCGGAGGAAATCTTGTTCAATGATTTTGGCGGAGAAAGGAATGCTCTGATCTTTAAAGCGGAGGACGGCGACGCAACACGATCATATTCCTCGATGAGGTTAGCTAGATCTTCGTCAGAGGTGATAGAAACCAGAGCATCAAGATCTTCGGCGGGCAATTGGCAGCGGAGGCTAACAGGCGAGCCACACAACTCTGCCATCTTCAACAACAGCTCTGTAACACGCGAAACACCGAAACAATCTCAGTCTCAATGGATCATCCAAACAGATGAAAGTGAAACTGAGTTATAGAAGAAAGAGAACTGACCAGAGAAAGGAATGGAGGAGGGGACGGAGAGAACACGGGTGTGGCCACCGATATAACGGAGCTTGCCGTCGGGGTAGCGAGGGAGGATTTTGCCGCCGTAGCTGCAAAGGAATTTGAGGGTGGATCTGGGAGAGTCACGAGCGACGGCGACCATGGCTGATCGCAGTTGAGATAAGAGAGAAGTGGGGTCCAGTTATTGTGAGGCGAGGAAGGAGAAGAAGATTTTTGAGATGGCCTGCTCTGCTAGTCTATCGGCGACGCCGTTAGCCCCATATTTATAGAGATTTTATGGGACTTACGTCAGTCTGATTCCCGCTTAATTAGAAGTAATGGATCCAGATCCTGCCTCTAATTAATTACCCTTTTTCTTCCCACAAATTCTTAATACACACTCCATCGCTATGATTTTCGATAAAAATATTTTAATTTTCTGTTTTGTGCATATCTCGTAAAGTTTTTTTTTATTATTTCTCTCTCCATAATATATTATAATAGATATTTTCTAGATAAAAGGAACATTTTTATTATACAAAACCTGATATTCTCATGATATGTAAATATGTTTCTTAATTACTGCATGTCAATGGGAAGAAACAAG
The DNA here is from genome assembly GCA_006871305.1 of Vachellia collinsii. Lineage (NCBI taxonomy): Eukaryota > Viridiplantae > Streptophyta > Magnoliopsida > Fabales > Fabaceae > Vachellia > Vachellia collinsii. The sequence continues at coordinate 62,080 of QFDD01120080.1, forward strand.
GGTAGTTTTCTTCAGGTCTCTGTCGTTGGATTTTCTTTTTTTAGAAGAAAATAATTTCAGCTTTTGGTGTGTGCAATAGGAATGTAAAAGTCATATATTCTGCAATAGGAAGAAAATAATTTTCTTAGACAGTGAATAAGTCATTGAGTTGATAGTAATGGGAGTCATAAAATTAGAATAAAGCATGAAATTATTTTTTTAATATATATTTAAAATTTAAAAATACGTCAAATTTATTAATGGAATGCCTTTTGCATGCATAACTTTGAGGTTAACCACCCATTACATACTCTGCAAAGATTTGAACACAATATTATGCTTAAGAAAATATTTCTATTGGAGATCATTTTATTAAAAATACTATTAGCTACTAAATACATTATATCTCTGAAAAAAATTGAAATGTCATTTTGCTCTGTTACGAGCGACCAACACATCTACTAAATTCAATAGCGTTAATACTTTATTGATTATGGATAAGTGTGGTTTTGCAATTTTCTCACCACAAAACTAAACTTGCTTTTACATTGATGAGCTCCCTTGTTGCACGCTCCCATTTTAAAATAAATGTTTGAAACAACACAGAACAGTGCAGGCTTCATGCTTTTGGGAATACTGTTGTGAAGCAGCCAAGGGGGTATATGTGGAAAGAAAAACAGAGAGAATTGGAAGGCCACGTAATGGTTGTGGCCTGGAAGTGAAGTGTCATGTAGTCCTGAGAAATGGATGATATATAAAATATACGAAATTATCTTAAAATGCCTTTTTTTTTTTTTAAACTGAAAAATATATGGTGCGGGATATCCATTTTCTTGTCCTCATGCATGTTCACGTCCTTCTCATCCTGACTCTCATCCATCTCATGCTCATAGCCATATCTAATCCCAAGCTATGTGGCCCCACCCCCATTTCGTCCCTTCCCTGCCAAAGATGCTCCACGTGGGCCCTACTTTTCTCCTTCCTCATCGAACGTGTCCTGTTTTAATTGGACTCCTCATCTCTTTCTTGCATGCTCCACGAGTTCCACCTCATTTGTATTCCCACCAATAGAGAGGTGACAAGCCCTGCATCATGGGTCCCACCACTTCTTCCTGGTTAGAACACACATGAGGTGAAACCTCCGTAGCATGCGAGAATCTCTCTTACAATTGTATTTGAGATGAGTTGGCCAGATCATTGCCCACCTGGTTGGATGGCAACTATTTTTATTTTTAACATATAAGATCCTTCATTATTTTTATTATATTTAATTTATCATCACGTTTTTACTTACAATATAAAATAAGCATAATCTAAAATTTATAAAAATATAATTTGATGTAAATTTAATAATTAAGTTTGGTTATTAATTAATATTGGTAATTTTTATCTTAGAATTATGCGATTGAGTAAATTTAACTTAAGTTTGATTTAGATAACAAAAATATAAAGAGAAAACTCAGTTGTTGTTTTCCCTTAATTTTTGCCATAATATAAAGTGTAATTGGAGTATATCATTCAGGTTTCCAGATGTGATGTTTGTTGTATTTTGAAAAACCATTTTGAATTAATTCTTGAATTTTGGTGTAAGCTGCACTACAAATAAAGACTTGTACTCAAGCTTTGAAGTACGTAGTAATTTATTTTAATTAAATCAATATTAAACGACAAGAGCTTAGTGGTTTAAAGTCAAATTTTAGAGCTGAATCGATATTGAGGAACTAAAAGCTGCATTTTCTAAAATATTTATTATCCCAGTCCAATGAATAATAAAAAAGCTTTTTATGTATGGCTCAAATTCGGTAGAGTTTTATAAAGTTTGTCTTTATAATTGTGATGATAATGGCCGAGGTTTGATGTCTGACTAAGGCCATTCCCATTCTTGTTCGCTATATAATTATATGATCCACCAGCCAATCAAAATCCCTCGAACAATAATATAAATACGTACCCTTTTTTTTCAGTGGGACAAAGAGGAGATTGCCACGTCATACCATCATTGGAAAACTGAATTCAGTTTTGGGGTTAGCTATAAAGTTATCGTGTGTGTGTGTGTGTGTGTGTGTGTGGGGTCTGTGTATACGTCACGCGGGAGAATCTGGAATTTTTTAGATGATAGATTTACAAAGCACATTCGAAATAATAATAATAATAATAATAATGATAAAAAAAGAGGAAAATTTAAACGAATCCAAGTTTGGCTGATGATCTCTAATGATAACTTTGTGGGGAGATAATTTTTAATAATCAATCACTTTGCCTATTAGGCGTGCTCAGTAAGCTCTCTAATCATTACCATAATTCATTGGCCTGGGAGATCAATATGAAAACTCTGACGTCATACTATAATTTGAAGAATAGTACATGCCAATGATTGATACAAACACGTACGTATATGTGATACAATGAATTTTCAACATATAGAACTCATTCTCCATTGGCTAACCTGCATGGCGCCAACTATAACAATCGTGTAATATACGTATACATACAGTCCAGAAAGGAGATATTTGATTCATTAGAGTATATATATCCTCCTTTATCTTCTTATCCTCAGTGAGGTGACATCACAGTCTTCATTCATGCACCTCCCATACATGCTCCACCTGCTCATTTGTCCACCCAATATGTATAATACAATCGTCACAGTTTATATATATATATATATATATTTCCAAGACTACTCTGTTATTAATTTATACTTTTTCCCCCAAGCAACAATGCAAAATTTGAGTGTGTGTATGGTAAAAAAACAAAAACATGTGTGGCTGTGCATAATTGGAGTTGAATGGGTTGATTTTCAGGAAAATGGAGAGTGGTGAGTAAGGAGAGTGAGGTGTGGTTTTGAAGGGATTTTTCAACGCGGGAATGAGCCATGGACGTGTGGCCTCAATGTTGAAATTTTATGGTAACGATTGCATACAATAATTATATTTTGTTCTATTTTTAATATAAAAATCAATTAATTTTTTAAAAAACAATTAAGAAAGGTAAATATATTGTATTAAAGTGTTTACATTCATCATTTTTCTGAAAATTAATCCACCCAATTTATAAATTAATATATAAGTGGGGTAGATTAATTTAAAGAAAAATGATAAATATAAATACTCTAAATTAATATATTTATCTTTTTTAATTTATAAAACAATCGTGAAATGTTCTTATGTTCACTATTGTACTAATGCCCCGTTTGGTATGTTAGAATTGAGAGGTGAGAATTGAAAATGGAAGTGGAATTATAAAATTTGATTGTTTATTATGTTGGAAGCCACTTCCATGAAAGTGAGGCTTCCATTAAAATGGGTTCTATGGGTTTACCATGGAACCCATTTTACTTCTATGGAAGTGAGATTTTTAGACCATTATACCTTTATTTATTTTATCTATTGACTACTTTGATTTGGAGAAGGGTATATTAGTCTTCTTACATTATAAATATAAATATTAAAGTAAAATAATACCCCACTTTTTTCAGCATACCAAATATACTTTTAATTTCCCTTCCAGTTCTAATTTCAATTTCACCTCCACCTTCATCAAAATCAATTATACGTATCAGATGGGGCATAATAGTACCTTGACACGAAACCAAAAAGAAATGAGGTTAATATATTTCATAGGAAGGTGTGGCAAGAGGGATGGGAGGTGAGGGAGTGGCGGTAAGGGAAGGGCACGTGTGTGGGAGGAGCAAACTGAGGCGGTGCCGCCACGTAATCCAGCCACTTGAGTGGCAGATTCTTAGAATATTCTCTCCCTTCTCCTGCCACATGGAATCGTGTCCTCCTCTCCTGCATGCTTCTGGCCTATAAATTGGCCGGAGGGATTTTTTTCTTAAAACAAATATAAACTCATCTTAATTTACGATCATGCAGAATCAAAGCTTTCATGGACCTCTTATTAAAGTACATATATACATATATTAAAGTAGGGGTAGAATTAAAAATTATTAAATTTTGAAACAGAGTTAAACAGATTTTAAAGTTGTTCTCTGTTAAATTTAGACGTGGGACGTGGTAATATCATGAGCAGAACAAGATATGGCATGGCGCATAGCCAGCTGCTCAAACTCAATTCAATTAACTTGACTGTTTCCCATTTATTGCGACCTGTCGTTTTCCTCCGTCAACCCATTCATTCCTCACCGACTGTATTCAATGAATAAGGATCCACCCGGGACATCTCATGAGCTAGGTAGGCACATTTCTGTATCTTTGATCATTCCTAAATTTTAATCCACCAAGCCTTTTTCTCCCTTACCTGGCAATAACAAGCTTTATTTGATTAGCTACGTTATTAAAAAAAAAAAATCCTTTATAATTGTTGATATGGATTCTTTATCAGGATTAAAACATACTTTTAGACTCAAAAAGTGCTTACAGAGGTAGTTACAGATTGTATACCGATAAGATCATTACAGATCGTCCATCAATAAATACTTACATCAATAGATGTATTTGAATTTTGAACTCACAAACTTATGGATTATATGCCAAGTCATTGCTAACTGGACCAATATTTATTGGTTGGTTCCAATGAATTCAATTTCAAAATACTGCTACATTGTGGAAGCCCAGTTGGGCCACAAACTTTAGAAATTTTGAGGCCCATCACTGTTCTTTAGTGTCTCTCCCTTTTTAAAACGTCTGTTGTTTTGTGCCTCTGTGGGGGGAGAAAATGATTGGCATGGAATGGGCCTGTTCGTCACGTGAACATAAAGCCCATATTTCAATGCACGCCTTCATCTATTAGAGCCCGCACGCCTCCCTTGCTCGTTCCCATAATTCCATCCGACTTCTATTCTTTACTGTGTTCTTTTTTTGAAATCCAAAGGCAAAGCGAGGCTTGGTTACATTGCTTGCTTGTTACAAAAACACTTTCATACTAATCAACACAAAATCTCTCTTATATGTTTATCTAGAATTTTATGAAATTATTTAAAATAAACTAATTCAAATACTCATCAAGTGTTTGCTAGTTAGATGATACCCTAGTATCTTGTGGTATATTACTACAATATAATCTTATAAGAATTGAGCACTCAGCAGGTGGTTCATGCAACAAATTTATTTTTTACTGAATACGGCTATTTCCCCTCTGAATATATTGATCACTTAATGTGAACACATATTTAGACGATAATTTAAATATTGATTTATCACGTTGTGAAGGATTAGCTCATTCCAGTTAATCCAACTTCTGCTAATCCCATTATACTTGAATATGGAGCACACAAATGTAGTTTTAAATTTGAGATCTTGTAAATTTAGAAATTATCTCTAAAGAGCTATTTAACTTCCATTGATCCCACTATACTTGAGTATGGAGTACACAAATGTAGTTTTAAACTTGAGATCTTGTAAATTTGGAAATTATCTTTAAAGAGCTATTTTTAATTGGGTCCACAAGTGCTTAAATTTGACATATTCAAATATAAACATGCATCTTTCAGCAATTAGAATTATATCAAATTTAGTGAAAAAAGTTGAGAGAATATATTATTGTCTCCTATTATAGGATTAATAATTTTTAATTCATAACTAAGATTTAAACTCCGAACTTTTTCTCCCCAAGAAGAGCGAGCATGAGATATTTTTTTGAGAAAAAATTACTCTAATCATACGCATAGAATAATATAAGTGAAACTGAAAGAAGCACGAAAGAGTACGATTAATTGTTATCCACATCAAGATTCCAAATTTTAGCGCGAGAGGGGATCACCGAGAATCTGAGCAGTGGATACGTGGGCTATCTTCCTCTCAAGGGTCCCGCAGGCACCCCATAGTCGCCACTCATTTGCATTAAGCACAGCAACAAGCCAAATCCTCACTCACATTCCTTCACCCACATCAACTCATCAACAATGCTCTCCCCCACATTCTTCTCCTTCTCTCTCCACCACCTCCTCCCTCTCTTTCTCTGTCTCATCCCATGCTCACCATTGTTCTTCTTCTTCCCTAACCCATTCCTGTTTCAATCCTTTTCACTGTATTCCTCTCTACAAGACATGAATCCCATGTCCTCCAAACACACCTCTCCTCCACGGCTCTTTCTTCTTCGAAATTCGCATCCCCTCCTCCCCCACAACACTTCCGCTTTTCTCTTCAAGCCTCTACCCTCACCACCAAAGCCTTCATTTACCATTCTTAGGATTAACAACTCCAAACTCGCACATCCGTTTGCCACTTTACCCTCTTTCGCTGAAGCCGAAGGCGAAGAGAAGCAGAAGCAGGACATTCAGCTCAATGGGCAGCATCAGGTGAACCACGACGACGGCGACGATCACTTGCCAGGAATTGCTCAAGCCTTCCACATATCTCCCAGCGAGGCTTACGGGATATCGATATGCATAGCTTTTGCTGCTCTTGCTTCTCCTTTCTTCATGAAATCACTAGGTCATGGATTGGCTCTGAAGACTAAATTGGTATCTTACGTTACCCTTCTGTTTGGGTTTTACATGGCTTGGAATATCGGGGCCAATGACGTGGCGAATGCCATGGGAACGTCGGTGGGGTCGGGGGCGCTGACTCTCCGGCAGGCGGTGTTGACGGCGGGTGTGCTGGAGTTTTCAGGGGCGATGTTGATGGGGACTCACGTGACCAGCACGATGCAGAATGGAATTCTAGTCACTAACGTGTTTCAGGGGAAAAACACTCTTCTTCTAGCTGGATTGCTCTCTTCACTTGCTGCTGCTGGTTCTTGGTTACAGGTAATCTCTGATGCACTTTGCTATAATATTTATGCTGTATTTCAAATATCTATTACATCCTCTCTCGTTAGTTGTTTTTTGTGTATTTATTGAGAATTTTAGTACGTGATATGAATAAAGATTTTGATTGACGTTTAATTGAAATTAAAAATTGTATTTTAAATACATTTGATATATATTTTTTTTAAAATACTGCTTAAGATTCAAATTCTTTAGTTCACTTTTCATGTGCTAATATAAATATTAGTTTTTTCCACCTATCATATTGTGTTGCATTCCGTGCTTGTATTTGTAGTAGTATTTCTTAATATAATAGCTATATGATTATTTTATTGGAGGGGGGTTTTGTAATTTAAGGTTGAATTTAATTACAAATTTTAGTATACAAAAGTTAAAATGTAACTAGTTGATCAAAAAGGAATTTTAAAGTGTAGCAAAGCATGTTTTGATCTTTAGAATATAAATGTTATATGTTATAAATGATAAACGACTGCGTGAGGAGCATGCAGCCTCTTGTTTATGTAATCTTAATATTGTACATTGTTGTCAAATATTATCTTTGACTTTTTGTTATGGTTTTGGTTAAAGAGAGGATATAAGCAACATGTAAGATATTATGCAAATAGGGAAAAAAAATTTAGTGTTCACTCTTAGATGCTTATTTTGGCATTTAAGGTGGTTGTTTATACCTGAGTTAATGCATTCATTTTGAATTTATTAGTTCTTATGTGACACCATTTCCTTCATGACCCTACCTAAAGAATAAGGTTTTATTGTATTTGTATGCTTTTGCTTTTTAAGTAATATCCTTAGGAAAGACAAAAGGGGAGATAATAACAAGATGCCTTTGTTAAGTTGAATAATTCCTTTGATAATATCAAGAGAATAGTATCTACAAAGTTCTGTGGCTATCCTTTTTTGGAAAGAGGACAAATTAGTTTTTGAAAGAATGACGCATCTCTTATTTTCTATGAGAAGTTTTCCTACACAGTCTGCTGCTAGTCCAAATAAACACATGATAGAATTTCAAGACTTTATTCTTTTTATTAATGGTCAAGTGTTGAGTATGAAATTGGAAACATAAGTGTGAGCCACTACCCAATAACCATCGGATGTTGAATGATTGGCGAATTAAAAATTAGGAAGACTTGAGACTTTTCGAGTTTTCTTTTTCCAAGGGAGGGGTATATGTTAAATTTGTCTTGCATATGCCATGAAGATCTTCCATGTTTGATCAGAAATTTCTCCAAGCCTTCTCTTCATATCTTATTTATCTAATGCTATTTTACTTCATGAAATTGTGACATTTTTTAAGAGATTTCAGTATTATATTTAGATTTTTATTGAATTTAATTGTATTTATTCATATTAAGGTAAATGTGTGAAAATAGAGTTAAAGAGGGGTAAAAATATCATATTTTTGTGAATTACTCTTTTTAATTGGATTTTAAAATATAAGATATTATATTTTATTCTTGAAATTCATTTCAGAACAATTATTTTGTCTGATATGAAAGGAGCTGCCAATACCAAAAACGTTGTTTGAAATTGAAACTACATTTCCTTCATATTTATAACTGGTGACTCTATCTCTACTTGATGTTTACATGTGGGATTCAATCGGGCGAAGACATTGTATCTTTAGAATTCCAATTTGAAGCAGCATAAATATTACTATACGCCTCTCCCTTTTGCAAGATTCACCTCTTCATTGAGATTTATTTAATGCAGGATGGAATCGATAGTATTTGTCCCCAAAAATACCTAAAAAGGAACTACTTTTATATTGGGATATGCAAAGTGCAAACAGTCCAATAATATTATTAGCCCTCTACTATCTTGTGTTATGCAGGTTTCGTCATATTTTGGTTGGCCAGTGTCTACTACTCATTGTATAATAGGAGCAATGGTGGGATTTGGTCTAGCCTATGGAGGAACTGGAGCTGTTTTCTGGGGATCCCTGGCAAAGGTGACTTCTTCATGGGTTATCTCTCCACTAATGGGAGCAGCCGCGTCATTTCTTGTCTACAAATGTATACGAAGGGTATGTGCTCTTGATATTTAGGATTTAATCCAGCTTGTTGACAGAATGATAGTAATACATTTCACATTCGCTGAGTTGGTTTTGGCTTGTAAACTTTCTTGACACCCCTGAAAATGTTACCCATTTCTTTTCATTCATTGAATTAAATAATTAGTAAACAATTTTCTTTTCGGTTCCCCTAATTAATTTCTTAAAAACATGATATTTTTGACAATATTACATGTTAAATTCTTTCTGTTGCAACCCCTAACCTATTATCGCATTCAGTTTGTGTACAGTGCCCCAAATCCAGGACAAGCAGCTGCAGCTGCAGCACCACTTGCTGTATTTCTGGGTGTTACTGGGATTTCTTTTGCAGCCTTCCCTCTCAGCAAGAACCTTCCAATGGCTCTGGTTCAGGCTTTAGCCTGTGGAACTGCTGGTGCTTTTATGGTCAATAGAATCATTAGAAAGCAACTTGGTCATCTACTGGTCAAGACTAGTAGCCAACAGCCTGAGCCAAAAGAGGACACTGCTCACAAACACATAGGTTTTCTCTCTGATGTAGCTGGTCCAAAGGGTACCCAGTTGGAAATAGTTTATGGGGTCTTTGGGTACATGCAGGTACTCTCCGCATGCTTCATGTCATTTGCTCATGGCGGGAACGATGTCTCCAATGCCATCGGTCCCTTGGCAGCCGCATTAGCCATTCTTCAAGGCAATGCCACAGGAACTGAGATTGTTATTCCGATTGATGTTCTAGCGTGGGGAGGATTTGGAATTGTTGCAGGGCTTATGATGTGGGGTTATAGAGTTATAGCTACAATTGGAAAGAAAATAACAGAACTCACACCAACTAGAGGATTTGCTGCCGAGTTTGCTGCCGCCTCTGTGGTTCTGTCTGCTTCAAAGTTAGGACTGCCTATCTCAGCAACCCACACTCTAGTTGGTGCAGTAATGGGGGTGGGATTTGCAAGGGGTCTTAACAGGGTTAGATCAGAAACTGTGAAGGAGATTGTGGCTTCATGGGTTGTCACTATTCCTGTTGGTGCTTTTCTAAGTGTCTTGTATACCTGGATCTTGACTAAGCTTTTGTCTTGTGTTTTGTGAGAGTACCGTCCAAGATATGAGCAACAATTTGTGTGTGACCTCTTGAAGTACAGATTTCTTCTGGTACAGATAGGAGAGGAGGATAATGGGGCAGCAGATCTGTTCTGAAAGATGAGGCTCCTTCCTTATGACTTATTTGTTGGTAAAGGGTACATATTTAAGTTCCAGATCGTGGCTCAATACCTAAGACTGGCTAGCTCAGTTCCTCTTGGGAATAAATAAACTATCTGCTGCAGCATTTTCTGACCCTGCATCCTACCAAAGTTCATCAATAGTACCAAATTTGAGGAGTTCAAATACTCAGGCCCATCTATCGGGAAAAACTGGAACAGCCACGTGTAATTAATAGTGTTATCCATTTTTTCCTCCTACCTTTATTCCAAGTCTCTGATTAATGTTGACATATTCTTCAGTAGTATAAAGAGGCCCTGTTGACCATTAAGGTTTGTTGACGTCTAGACCAGAGCTTTGTGGATGAACATAGCAACAGTGCTTCTGTGGCAATCATTTACTTTCCCATCATAACACGCGTTTTAAGAAATTGTAAAAAGAACCGTGTATAGAAGAACACCGATTTTGAACTCTATGAAATCGAGAAATCAAGCAGATATTACTTTTCGAATATAACAAATATCCATAGGTACACAGTACATCTAAAAGATTAAAAGAAGTTTGATGTTTCTATATTATTATAGGACGTAAAAGCTATTGTTTCGGACGACCAAAAGAAATCAGTGAGTTTAGTAGTATAAAGATAAAACTCTATCTGTATATCATATAACCAAGTCGTACAGGTAAAACCATAGCAACAAAATCATGGGGAGAGCTCCGGCACAGCAGGGAGGCTGGGCTGCCATCCCGAAATCCGATATGGTTTTACCTTTGGAAGAGGTGGCACAAAAGGCTTCTTCCCTTTTATTCCTTTCCGTTTCGGATATCTTGAAGGTTTATCCCAGGACCTGTGCAAGTCCTCTGCTGAACGACAAGATTCATGTTCAGTTCCTCCATCAAGGGACAGTTTGGCCTTTGCATCCAATGCCTCTTCGATTTTGCCTTTCTCTTCGATTTTGCGTCCACCAGGAGACAAGGAGGTCTTTGCCTCGAACTCCTCTGGTCCTACCTCACTGGGAACTTCTGATTTGCCACTTTCTCTGATATGTTGTCCATTTGGAGACTTAGTGATCCTTAATTTCAGTAGCTCTGGAGCCACCCTATTAGGCTCTCTGGCTTTGCCATCCTCTGAAAGCTTACGTTTCAGCTTCCCCACATCTCGAAACGAGATTATAATATATTTCTGACCAGGAAGCAAACGCTCTTCTGGCCATAACACAGACTGGTGAGGATTCTTGAAGACTTCTGGCCGGGCAACACACATGCCAGGATATTTTTCCATCAAACTGGATGCATGGATTGCATGTTGATAAAGCTCTTGTTTTCCACCTGCATGAACTATCCTCACAAAAATATCACTTGATTTTGAAAAGCTGTATTCTGGGGATGCCTTAGTTCCTCTCACTCGGTTCTTTCTTCTGGGATCTTTATCATTCTTCTCCACCAGGCCTAACGAGGAAGCAACGCGCTTGAGCATAGCCTACAGTTAGTATGACCCCAATATTTCATCCTCACCTAGCTGCTGGTGGATAATGTTGGGTAGGGTTTGAGCATGATGAAAGTCAATAGTATTTAAAACACTTGGCCACCACTGATTCTTCTTGTTTCCAATGGCCGGCCTGCCATTAATATAGTATTTCCACCACGGAACCAATGATAAAACCAAGGCTCGGGAAATTCATAAACGTGTACGTGTGTGAATTAAGTGAATGGTTTCTTTGTCATTCTTGCTAGAGTGGGAACAAAAATCTTGCCTAGAGGGGATAAGAAAGCATCCACTCTTCCTCAAAAACCTCACAGCCTTGATACTGTGTCAGCTCTCTGCAGACACATCCTTGTGCTGGGATCGTACTCCCATAAACCTGACAAGACTTGACGCTCCAGCTTCTTCGGCCTCCCACTGATCCAATTGTTATGAATAACTACACATCCCTTCCTCAAACAAGCTGCTTTCACATCTTTGCTCAGCCACAGATCAAGGTAAGCGCCGTTTGGAAAAAGGTCTCTGTCTAAGAAATATACTGTCAGGTTTGTTTCAGGTTCCACACATGCATTATCACCTGCTCTGTTGATTCCACCTTCCCCACATAAGATGTCGTAGAAGCTTGGCTGCTCAGATAAGCCTGAAGTTGCTGCATGTTTCACCACTTTCTCCAAAGCAGCAAGTGTTTGATTATCGGAATGAGCATAATAGAAGCCAGAGTTCAAGCGTCTGGGCAGGTTTATTGGTCCTGCATGTATGGGATTTTCTTTTTTTAACAAGCGAAAAAAAACAGCTACAAAAGTTCATTACAGTATAACTTTGTATCACAATGTTTCTTACTCAATTCATTTTTATACATGTATTTTATTTTCTGAATTATGTAAAGGAAAATATGAATCTTAACTGAGGGATGCTAACCTTCATTCTTGAATTCATCAGATTGTGCAGCAAGAACCGCAGGGCCAAAAGATTGAAGCAGTGGAACTGGGTTTTTGAACCAATATACATCGACATCACTGAGAAGTACATTGTAACCTAGCTTGAGGATCTTCAAAACTATTCTGGACTTCACTTTCGTAACCCTCTGAAAGCACTTTGTTCCAAAGTGGCAATCATTAAAGCTGATGTTACTTGGAGCTAAAGGATCCCTGAAAACAGGAATTCCCTGCCATAAAAAGTGAAGGAGAAAAGAGGAAAGTCAAATTCAGACCCATAAACCTGACTGATTTTAAATAGTCAAATAAACTTCTGTCATATAAATGGTGTTTCCAAATCCAAACACTAGGAACAAGTCACAAGTCTATTGACCAAGAAAAACAAAAAATTCATAAAATCACAATGTGAATGATCAAAAGGCAGTTAGCATAGTGTACTGTTGGATGAATTTCAAGAAGCACAAATTAGCAATTGGCATTAACAGTTATTTTCTAGATTAGGCTAGCAGTTTATATGTTGGGTATAACTATAACACAATTCTTGAAAGGGGGAAAAATCGAAGTATTTTAAAAGTCACGAATTAGTACAAAATTAATGCAGCCTTGTAGAGGGCTATTAGCTAGATTTTCAAGGTTCAAAACATAAATCCAACCCAATATGATCAGTTCAGCAGGTCTCAGGTTTCTGTGAAAACACCAATATAGCATGTTTCAGAAACTCCTTAATTCTGCATGAAAATGTTAGGACATGCGCAAATTGTATTCTTCCAAAGAGACTGCACTATACCTGCAAGATCGAGAATTGATGAGTTTCTTCATCAAGAGCAAAGACTATGAAATTTGCAATGGAGAGGTGACGCAATCTACAAACCCAACTCATGAGCATGTCCTTGTAACTATATCCAGCAACTGTAACTACAACTGTCTTACTTTCATCTGCAGTAACAGACAGGAGTGATTCTAAGGAGAATGGAAGTTCCAAAGTTGCCGAAAGTAACATCTTATCTCTGAAAGAGTACTCTAACATTCCAGTCAGTGATCTCTGGTCAGCAATGCAAGTTACTGTGCTTTTCTTTAACCAAGAATGGAAGATATTCCCCTTCCACAGTCTCATAGCACCTCCATGTCCAATTAGATAGACACTATTTTTCTGTCTGTCCATTATATAATATTGATCACCACATCTGAAAAGTTTAAGCAGGCTAGAAGAATTAGCTTCATTGCAAGAGAATGAGCCGTAGTGTGACCCTAGATGGGAATTGCCCATGTACTCCCATTTTCTGCTTTCAATATCAAAAGCAGCAGAATCAGTGACTGTAGGACAATGGAAATCATCCTGACCATTCAGATGGAGACATGTGATGGTCAAACTAGCATCAATCACCAATCTGAACTCTGAGGATAGAGCCTCATGGATTATCCAACTATTATGTACACTTTTCCCGAATAAGAAAGGAGGAAGAACTCCACTATGTAGGGGCATGTCCCCGTTGTTCCACGCTATGAGCATTTTCATATCACAATGATACCAATTCCAATCCTTTTGAAGTATTTCCTGCAACTGAAAGAAGAAGATATTGGTTATGTTGATTGCAAATATATATCAGTGTGTTAGAAGTTGTAAGAGGTTCTATACTTTCTATGGGAGCTTTGAATAAATTTTATTGATGAACTTTTGAAAAAACGCAGAACGGTCCTTCAGTTTCTGTTCTGAAAATTCTTTCATTACCTGGTGTATCTGCACCCGTTTCCCATTATTTGTCTGCCAATGTTTCCCAGAATTGTCCAAGTGGAAAGGAAAGTAAGAAGCATTTCGAGATGAAGCAACAAGAAGCCAATCATGGTCAAGTTGAAATGCATGATTTAGGGTCGAGATGAATCCAGAAACGATAATGGTTTCAGGATCAACTATAGCATATACGTCTGAAGTGAACGAACGTGATTTTGCAATCATGGAATGGAAAAATGGAGTACCAAGGAAGCTGGATGCATAAAAATCATATATTAGAAGACAGTAAATTTGGGTTCCCCCAGCAGATTAAGCAACTTTACTTTACCTTATTTTCACACGTATTGATTAAAAAAAAGAACCATTATATATTAATTTATAGCTCATAAAATGCTTCACCCTAGTTGCTTTCTTGTAAATAACTAAACATATACAAAAGACCCTGACCCTGGCTCTCAATGCTGCGGCCGCGTCTCACTTTGTAAGAATTTGGCTTTGGTAACTTACTATGCCCTGAGATTGTCATCAATATACTTAACCGCTTTCATTGATCACTAATAACTAGGCTCAGCTTTAAACTTCAAACCATTTTCCTTAGATTCAAGAATTATATGTATATATCGATCAACAAGGAACATGATTATAAAAGAGTTATTTTTCTTCCTTGTAAAAAAAAAAAAAGTTTTGATTCTCATACAGAGCAAACAAATCAACACCATCGACGTCTTTCCAAAATCTGAATTATGAGCGTCCATTAGTAATGCAGTACATCCATGAATGAGAAAATACACAGTTTAATTATCCCAACAGCATAAACTGTATGCAACAATTCTTTTCCGTCTTATTGGAGTATACAGAGTTACAGCATTGTACTTACGTGAAATCAATGTCAGTATTAACCAGTACGCGGGAACCAAAAGCGGTGGAGAAACGAGCAACGGATAGGTCTTGGCTGTAGAGAATAACAGTAACATGTGGAGATAGAGCGAGCCATGATCGAACAGCTAGAGCCTGCCTGGTTCCAGTAGAACCAGTGAAAGGTTTAGGAGCTGTAAATATGGTGATATTGAGATTTTTGGAATCCGATAAAGCATTTGGGTTTATATTGGGAGTTGCGCTCTGATCCTTAAGCAAAGGTAACATTTGAGTGGCATAGAGAGATAGGCCAATCAAGATGAACCCAGATAGCCAAATCGACCATAGCTCCAGCTGAAACGCCTGTCAATCAGATCCAAAGATGAACACAATAAGAAACAACGAGGAGGAAGAAGAAGAATACCAAGTCACAAGAGTTCAAACAAATTCAATAGAAGTCAAAGGAATTGAAGAGAGGAAGGACCTTCATTGTTGTGTTTTTGAGCTCACAAAAGATTTTTTTGATCAACTAGCTCACAAAAGATCAAGATTCTGGTTTCCACGATTTTATTATTGAGTGTACATGAGTTGGGTTTTTTTTGGGGGGCGGGGGGTAAGACTTCAACGGAGAGAAGGAAAGAAATGGAAAGGTAACAAACCCACGAAACCGGTATGATCAAGTATTGGGGGCAGAAGCACCGAGGACATGTGAGGTTTGGCGTCGCAAGCACGTCAGCCTCCATCGAGAGAGAGGGGAACGTACGTGAAGATGATCACCAAAGTCAAAGCTGCTAAATGACACAAAGCAACACTGCGCGCGCGCGCGCTCCTTGTTTAAGGAAAGGCCGAACGCTTTATAAATACGTTTCTTTACTTTTTCGGCCGGAAACATGCGTTTCATTCAAAGTTGAACGTCCCTTGATGCTACAGTGTGTAGAGAATTTATGTTATGAGGACTTACGATATACCTATCGCCAAAGAATAACAACAATCCCTGACCAGACACAATAAGATATACAAGAATAAGGATGAAACACTGACGGCTCCGGATACATTTTACTGTAGCAGTGAATAGTGCCGATTATGCTGCTTAAAAACGGCGTATTCTCTATCCATATTTTATTTCCCCCCCTCTCTCTCTCCTCATATCTGCTTTTCCTCCTTTTGTACGTGCCCTTTCAACGATTGGATTATGATGAACTTACGTCCCACCGGCGACTGGTGGTGTTGGTGGTGGTGGAGGGTGCACTAACTTATCGGTGGTGCGGTAGGTGTGAAGGCATGTTGGGGGGGGGTGAAATTTGGCAGACATAAATCTACTCAATTTAATTTTCTTAACCCGGCAACATTGTTGGATCTAAATTAACAACTTCATATATTTAATACCGATCCATGATATAAATCCGAATTGCTTATTTTTATAAGGGATTAAGGATATATATATATATTGAAATACTTGCATGCAATCTCGATTACATTCTATTATTAATAAGAATAGGATTTCTCATACAGAAAGATTTTATAACAGCTAGAAATCAAGTTTTCCAAACATTAAGGAACAAAATTATGATTCATGACTGCTTAAATTACAAGAAAAAAAATGAATAAACCTAGTTCAAAAGAAGGATTAATTGAATGCCTTTTCTTTTATTTATTTCATTGAATAACCTAATTTTACTGTTCAAATAGGAAAATCTAAATTTTCTTCACTGTTTAGTACGTAGAAGAGATTTTGATGAAAGTGAAAATGGGAATAGAAGTGGAAGTGGGTTCTAAAGTGTTTTTAATATGACAATGGAAGTATAATATAAATTTTAATTGAAACATTAATTTTAATATGAAAATACTAAAATACCCTCAATAAAAAAAACTACTTCCCCTGACATCCACCACCAATGAGAAGGGAGGAGGAGGTGACGTCAAGGCAATGCCTCTGTCCGCAGATCTAATAGTAAGAGAGGAGGAGGCGACACCATTGGAGGTGGAGGAAAGCCATCGCAAAAGTCAAAAGGAAAGCCATAAAAAGCAATTCACGGTTCATCAAGCCATCGCATGCTTGTGTGTTGGAGAGGAAGAATAGAGTTGTAAATGGATGAAATGTTAAATGATATAATGAAAAAAAAATCTCATTTTTATGGAATTCAAACTAATTCCATATGGTAAACTGTAGAATCCATTTCCAACCTTTTTTCGAAATTACCAATTCTATAAAATTGGACTCCAACAAATTAAACAGCCCATTTTTTCATTTCTTGGCCCAATTCCAATTTTAAACCTTCACTTCCAATGTACCAAATGCAGCATTACCATTAGTCCAGCATAATTTATTCCCCTTCAAAAAGGTACAATTTTAATCTTTTATGTGGCTAAACAAGCTCAATAGACATATGCAATACACTTATGAGGTAGAAAAACAGGGCAATGTGCAAGTGATTTGCAATGCGACTCGTTCAGCGAAAGCATACATTCAAAATCAAATTTCATTCCCCTCTATTGTATATGTCGCCAAAACCAGGACATACATGGCTACACACAGACTTCTAGTGAAGAAGATGAATATGCTAGAGACCATAGATCTTTTTTCCCTTTCTTTACATCAGAACAAGTACAACCAAAAAACCATCTCCGGCACCGTTTCTATATATTTCTCCCTTGAGAGCAGAACCCGGGAAAATAACGTATGGACGTATTTAACTTGAAAAAATCGTGTTACTCGTGAATCCTCATTAACGTTCTTTCTCACACACGACCTTCAGACTTCACGCCTATACCCTCCAATTATGTCCTTTCATCTGAATTTTGTTGATGTAACCATCTCAGTCCAATTCATTCAGGTATTTCTGGCTCATCATCGATGCCGCCGACCAGGTGATCTTGACCTTGATCTCCTTCCCCTGCATAAAGGAAAAACAGAACGTAAACAAGGCAGCACTAGAAGGCACACATTAAGAAGCCTGACAAATTCACCTGAGCAGCTTATTGGTGATTGGAGTTTTGTCTCAAAAACTTAAATCATAATCATGTAAAACTTTATGGCAACAAACCTGGAAGTATCAAGAGAAGAATAGGGAGAATGCCTGCGCTGAGAATGCTTGCTATGAGGAGACCGCGAAACTTGTCTAAAAATGAAACCACCGTACTGACTTGGTGAGTTAAAAGGCACACAAAGTTTAGGACAAAAACTCAACCTTGTACAGAGTCAAAACTCCATAGGAAGCAGCCTGTTACTGTAAATCTTTTTCTGTTTTCAATTAATAGAGTAGAAGACGTAATCAAAGTTTACCAGCTACTGAAACCTCAACAAAAGCTAGAAAACTAACTCATTAGATCCTCCCCTAATTCAGCTAGATAGCGCTGGGACAACAATCATATACCACAATTCTGTTAAACACTGAGTTCTTGAAAATCGCCGTAAATCAATAGTGCCTTACTATGGGTATACATATATTAACCCAAACAATTAGTTGACTAAAAGATGCATGGAATTAATAAAATTTCACTATATAACTTGCACAGGGAGATGACTAGAATCTAGAAAGAGACTGAATGAGATTTCGGCCTTACGATACGGGAATTGCTAAAATCCCAGGCTCAAAATGTGTAAGCAGAAACTAGCTATTAAATAGATCAACTATCACTAAATGAGTAAAGACTACAATTTAGCTGAATTTATATCTGTCTCAACTACTAACTTGTGATGTAAGAGTAAGGAGTCACCTAACTTGCCACCAATTTTTTATTACTTTAATAATTTATTATATATAACTCCCTCAAGTCCTGAACATAGAACCTCGTTTGTAGTTAATACAACAAGGTCTTATATTTAGAACTGGAGGAAGTATTATATTTTAAAATATTTAGTTTTCTAAGAAAATTAAGTGAGAATTAACATAAAGCATGTCAAGCCTCTCCTAATATCTAACGCTCAAATGTAATGTCTCTGCAAGTTTGACATAAGTTGCACCCATGCAATAATATCATCTTGTAATGGTACAAGTCAGCCAGGAAGAGGCACAATGACGAGCAATGATACATGCATTTCCCGAGTTGCAAGAATCCAAATATCTCTCTCTCTCTCTCTCTCTCTCTCTCTCTCTCTCTCTCTCTCTCTCTCTCTCACACACACACACACACACACACACACACACACACACAGAGACACGTATATATATATATATTTCTGACCCAAAAAATAAAATAAAAAAATTGAATAAAGACATCATTGTTAGGCTAAACATCTGGTATATGAAAAGTGAAACGTGTTCCTTCAATCACGAGAATTTGGGCAAGTGATTGAGGCGTCACAAGAGATGAACAAAGGCTGAAACCAGGAAACAAAAATGCCAAAAAGAAGATAACATAATAGCGGCTAACAGATGCATGCAGAAAAAGATAGAGAAAGGATCTGGTTGTATGACTAGCAGAACATACATTCTAATTCTTCCATGGTACCAAATAAAGACTGAACTTAGCTTGCACATAAAATAAGTAAAAAAAAAAGTTATTAACCACAACCATCAAGATTCGATTAGAAAGGGGAAAATGGATATTATAAAGAAACCTATATAAGCAAGCACAAACTAAATGATAGTTAATATGACTGTGACTCTATTTTATATCTGATAAGAAAGAAAGAAATTGCTTTAAGCTGTTAGAATTCAAATTTTTAATTGTTGCTTTTCCATATTTTGCTCCCTCAATTATGCCTAGATTCCATATTTGTCTCCCACAATTATGCCTAGGATTAGGGGAGAATAATCTCTCTCTTTCATAATTGTTTCCTATATAATGTACCCTTTGTTTACAATAAGATGCAAGCAAGTGTGATTCACTTTGTATGATGGTATCAGAGCTTGGTTAAGTCCTTCCTCCCTATTGCTCCAGCATGCTCTTGGCTGGACTTCACCACATAACTTCCAGCGCCAGAATTGAACTGTGCCTGGACAATCATATGGGTGATAAAATGAGAGGCCTCGGTAGCATCCTGGAGTAGCTCTCAGAAGTGCTCGGGAAAGCGCAGGCGGAGCAGCGACGCTTCTGGAGGTG
>QFDD01120081.1:0-84053 GCA_006871305.1 Vachellia collinsii
AACAATCCACAGTCCAATGCTCAAATCACCAAATATAGTCAATCTACACAATTAATTTAATTACATATTAATATAATACTACGAAAACAAAAATATATGACTTTAAGTAAAACTCACTTCCTATTTAAATTTTAAGTCATATAATAATTCCCCACTCACAATCATAATTCGAACTATCTATCCCATCCACACTTTTATCCTCCAATAGCTCTATTCTTCTTGTCAAAATTATAACCAAAAATAATTTCTTCTACCTGCAAAAGAATTCCCAATATTTATATCTTTTCATAAACCATAAATCCAAACCACTCAATAATTAGTGTAGGGTCCAATATACTAAAATAAATTATAAAACTCAAATTTAATACATACAAAAATCATATAATCCCAAATAATAATCTGACTATCTAGAAAATTATTTAAAATTGTCAAATCAACCAATAAATAAAACTAAACCGATTAAAATGTTCCACTATTTTAGTTTTACAATTCTATAGCCTTATATCATCAAAACTCAAAACTTGGTACAAACCCTAACCCAGAAATTTGCTCTATCCTATGAATAAATTATACCTTTAGATAGATCTAAAGGAGTAGAACAATTTTCATGAAGGAAGTTTAATTATTAGGAGACGTTTTACTCATCAAAATGAGCTCCAAAATTCCAATTCTACGTAAAAATGGCGGAAGAAGCGGGAGAGAGGAGGCGCCGACGGAAAACGCGTGATGTCGGACCTATTACTGTTTTAATATAATTTTGGCTAAAATTGCCACTTAGGACCCCCATGTTTTCTGTTTTCTACCCCTTTTTTTTTAAATTTCTTTTATATATATATTCCCATTTATTTTGTAATAACAATATATATAATTGGTTGAATCCATATTACTCAAATAACTATAGAAAAATTTTGAATTATTATAAAATAAATATTCTCTAATGATAATTTTTAGAAAGAAAATTTTAGGATGTTACAAGTACACCAATAGTCTGTAATATAAGTTTTAGTTACCTTTTTTTTTATAAATTAAGAAAATTAAATAACTTACTTCAAATTATATAATTGAAATGCTTATGTGTATCTTTAGATTATATAGTAATTTATAGAAAAATTGATTTAAAAAAAATAATAAATATATCAATTTGTTTAACTTAATTTAAAAAAAAGTCAATTGAGTGATTAAAGAAGTAATGAAAATACGATTTTGTTATTTCAATATCAGAATTATGAACCTGCAGTTCAAACACATGAAATGTGAATTTATTATATGATATGTGAACATTTATGTGAAAACAAATGTTTTCACAATGGTATAATGATTATAATTATATATAAGGTACATTTTTTCTTTGTGGTAGATGAAAAATAATTACTAATATGACAGAATATATTAAAAAATATGCGTCTATTAAATATTATTAAAGCCCATGCATATGGTTAATTGGAAAGTGAAATGTGCATCAGAATGCTTGAATGATATATAACGTTGAAGCATGTCTGAGAATATCATTCAATATATAAAATGTTATGTGGATTAAAGATTTTGAATATATATATAATTGATTGAAAAATGTATAAAATAAATTAATATATCCAGAAGATATGGTACATTGATACATTTATTCGACATATCCAGAAAATATGATCGAGAAATACATTTCTGTATATAATTTGATGAAAATGCATCTGTACAGTTCATATAGAAAAAAGATCAACTATTTGAAAAATTATTGATAACAATTGCATTTTTAACAAGTGATATTGTCATCAAGGGGAGTAAAAATAATGTTATTAGGAGTAAAGATAATGCAGTATTCTTTTTTCCTTAACCAATGTTTTATCCCACTAAGTTTTTATAGTAAGGTTTTTAACGAGATAGCTTCATTATATATTGTGTATTCTTTTTCCTTCGCTATGTTTTTGTCCCATTGAATTTTTCCTAATAAGGTTTTAATGAGGCATAATATTTGTTATGAACATTCAAGGGGGAGTGTTATAAGTATTTTAGAGTGAATACTTATAACCCTCAACTTCTAGGATTCTTTAGACTTAATGTCATAACCTTAAAACCTCTCAATAAATGTCTTATAAGGAGCTTCTTATTACTAATGCCATTAAGTTTTTCTTTACTTCTTTGTAACCATTTACTTTTTATATTTAATGGTTGGGGGCTTATTAATGAAGGCAATGTTCATGGAGTTGGTATTTAGATTTACATGTGAATAAGAAATACTCATTAATTTGTTCTCTTCTCTAATTTCTTTTCTTGTCATGTTTTCTATACTCTAATTTTTCCACTTTATAACACTTATATTGTAAACTGAAAAGAGTACTTAATCATCTTGAACATCGTAGAATACTTCAAAGAAGCTAATCTAAACACATAAACGCACAACATTAAAAGCATTAGGGCATGGACATATATAAAGGGCTAAGTCAAGCACAGCATTAAAAACATATTGGGCATGGTGGGCGTTGGCCTGGGCATGGGAGACACACATGCATACAAACCTTCATAGGTGCTTATCAAACTGATGAACTTCCCCAATCTATTAAATCTGAATCGTCCAGATCAAATTTTTTATTTTATATTTTTATGAAAGAAAAACTTATTTTAATAAATATAAAATTTAAAATAAAAGTAAGCTTTTAGCTATCATATTTTTAAATAATAATTTTTTGTTAAAAATTTTTAGTTTAAAAAAATCAGATATGGATGTGTAAAATTTGATCTAGACAATTTAGATATAATAAGTTGTGGGAATTGAACTCATTAGTTTAACAAGCATCCAAACATTGCCCCATACATCAGCGTTTACTTCAATTAATTGAAAACAAACCCTACCATGGGTTGCACAATTCTTAATTGCTTGGATTGGAAAAAAAAAGTTGATTTGGAAAGACAACGAGAGGAAAGAGAAAGAACAAAGGGAAACCTGATTATTTTATTTCTAGAAGGATTAAAATCAATGATTTAAAGATATCGTTTGTATCTAGTGCTTCTTCTCGCGTCGTCGAGTTTTTTCCCTCTTTGCTAGGCTTTTTTTCAAGTCGTCGTGCTCGGCTGATGTCTCCGCTGGATTATCGTGCTTGGGGCTGTTCTTCTCCTTTTATGGTGCTTCTTGACTGTAGCCCCAGAGTGTGGCAATCGGAGGCTGTGTGTTTGACGGATTTTGCAGAAGGGGATATTACGGGCGGTGGCTCGGTTTGGCACGCGGTGGCTTGTGTTCATCGCTCTGGGTTGAAGATCTCGGATAGTGATATCCTATGGGTGTCTCAAGGGCTAGGGGAGGTGATGAGCTGCTCGAACAGGCTACAAATTGAAACCTTAGGGGTTTGGACGCCATGGCCAAAAAAGGGATTTTGGGGCTTGTCATTTTCAACCTACATGCAAACGCTTGAGGAAGGGAGACCGAGGACTTCAGAGATAATCAATTTGTTTTCTTTGGTGTCCACCTCTCTTGCTCTGAGGCCGCGGGAATCTTCACGCCAGTTGAGGCAAATGAAGCGACACAGGGGATTTCTGCACAGATGCGTCCCCTGCATCTTGAGGCTTGTGGCAAGTCCCAATGCCAGCTCAATATTGCTGTTATGTGGCTCAACATCTCTGATGGAACATCTCCGCTAGCCGTGGGTGCTTCCTCTGCCTCAGATCCTCTATCCATTGCTCTGGAGAAACTTGCAGCTGGTGATGATGTTGCCAACTCAGAGGGTTGTGATGGAAAAGGAGCTGTACAACTACAGGGTTTTGTTGATTCATCTTTTACTGCGTCGTGGAAAGCTAAGGGAAGCCTAGCTATTCAAGATGTTGGAACTTTAGGACAAGAGCAGGTTGAGCAGAGGAGGTTAGAGAAGAGGATTTTAAATGCTTGGGAGCCTGAGGTAAGAAGCTATCCTAACATTGTAATTGATTCTTACAGAGTTACTTTAGAATTACGTATTGACAAGCATAATGGAGTTGGATTTGTTGCTGGGTACACTATTTTTAACAATATAAATTATATTGAAGTGTGGAAACAAGTTGTAGCCAGGTTCACATATCTTTTTAGTGAAACTAGGAGTGAATGTAGTCTGATCAGAGCACGATTTAAGCCAGGAAATCTTACCCTTGATGCCACTATCCTGGTTGAATTGGTGTAGAATGTTTTCAAACGAAAAAGGGATGGAATGGAAGTTTATAGTGGTAAATTGATGGCGGCTGATTCTATTTCTAAGAAAAGATGTAGTTGGTTTGTAACACTCTTCAATGTGCTGATGGTTGGTATTTTTGTGGATCATAACTCAATGACAGTGTTCTATGATGGTCAAATTAGAATTATTAACTTGAGTCTGTTCAATGGATTTGTACGTACTGTTCTTCGATGGCTAAACATGTGCATGTTCAATGTGAATGCTCACATTGTTCTTTTTTTGGCAAGACATGTACCTATTCAGCGTGTATGGACAAACTGTTCTTCATTGGGCTCAAGTGGTGATTATCTCATCTTTTATCAGGATGCAAATGTTTTTCTGACTATGGCTATGTTTATAGTCATCCTTGAGTTTCTTTTCTCAAGGAAGTTGATTAGGAACCATGATTATATATGGATTCCCAGGGAAGCATATTTGGCAGCCGGGTGGTTCGTCAAAGCATCAGTGGATAGCTCTTACCCTTTCATATGGGTTTCTCGAGCTCTGTCGCAATCTAAGGCTTCGTTGGTGGTTGCTGCAAGAGACTTTTATTGCTGCTTTATTGATCTGTTAACGGTTTGTTTCTGCATCTGTGTTTTATTGTTTGACTCTTGTTTGTTATCTTTAGTTAGTTGCTTTGTTTCGTACTTCTGAGACTCTGTAACTTCAATTGTTTTAGTTTAATGTTATCTTTGTTGGCAGAAAAAAAATCAATGATTTAAAATTTGAGCAGTTAAAACTAAAGTGAATGTAAATTTGATAGATCAAAGATTATATTAACCCTACAATAAAATTCTGATTCTATTCAATATTTTTTCCTTTGAAATGAACAAAAAAATTCTTGCCAACAGTTGTAACTCCAAACAAATTCACAGTAGTGAGTGCAATTACGAATTGGAAAATTGTCCATACACATTATCTGTTTAATTAGCAGTAAAAATCAATTTTCTAATATCATTTATAATTCATAAGATAAATATGTAAAATGAATTTTATCTGGTTTTATATGAACTTATTTTTTAAATGTCAATACAGACAAGTCTTTTATATCACACACCCGATGACTGACTCTGCAAAAGAATCTGGGACAAATTAATTAACCATGAACCGTACCTAGTGTATCCACCAAAAGTTAAAAAAAAAAAAATATTACCATGAGGGCAATTAAGTTTACTTATTAAATAAAGAAGCATATAACTTCACAGACGTCGGTGCTGTAATAACCTACTTGTGCCAATCTTGTCCGATGCAGTGTGCAGGAGTCGATAAAAGGGTTAAGGGGGTGAGGTCAGATTTCTGTACGTAGCTCACAGCATTAACACAAGGGACAGCTAATTTTCATTGCCTGAATTAAAATAATTAAATACAATATTGATTAGACTGTATTTTATTTTATAAGTAAAACAAGTTAATTTAAAAAATAATTAATAGAAATATTTTTAGGTAGTGTATATTTAATTTCCTTAAAATCTTCAGACCCTTTTCCAAAAATTAACCAATTTTTATATAAATGTTAATCTAACAGCCTTTTGCACAGGCTTTTGTTATTTATTGGATTGATGTTATGTTGATCCTTTCATTTGCATCCGACTTTAGATTTGACCACTATAATTTTAAACAGTTGACAAAAAATATACAATTTTTTCGTGATAAAGTCATTCGTGTTTTACTCCTAATTTCTATTAATAATATTGTTTAGCTGATTTTCCCATTATTTTACTATAATAATTTTTTCTTCAATTTTTCCGTGGTGGGGTGTGTGCGCGCCTTTCTTTTTCTGCATCACCCAATTTATTAAGGACAAATTGACCAACTTATTATATAGGCAACATCACCAGACGATTGTTTTAAAAACATATTTAAAAAAGAAATAAATCTTTGTTATTAAAACAAGCAAATAAATCTTAGCTGAGAATAGTAATCTTTTTCTTTTTAAAAATTTTTCTTCCTGGTAAGGGTAAAGGGATATTTCTTTGTTCTTTTATACAACAATTTTAGAAAAGGAATTGACCTTACCCACAATCAAGAGTAGATTTCCTAACTCATGATTTACTGGAACTTGTCCCTACGTGTATACGAGTATGACAATTAAGCTATTTTTTTTATCTAATATCAACATGTATGATTTATCCAGTTTCATTAAGTGATAGAGATACCTTTTCAGATGATCCATTGGAATCACATTTAAGTGGTACCACTAAAAATTCAAACTCTCCCTAGCATGGTGAAAAGAAGAACTCCTTTGCCAGCTGCACCCACGGAATATGGGTAAATGGATATTTCTCATGCAGAAGATAAAACTTAACAAATCACATTATTTATCATATGGGAAAATGGGTTGACTTTAGCCCATCATGGGTTATAGAGAGAATATGGGGAAAAAATTCACGAGTTTTCTCGCTTTTTTTTTTTTGGTACTGGAAATTACTCATCCCAACACACTCTTTGTTGTTGATGGGCTAAATGGATCGGCCCATTTTGTGTCATAAATCTTTTTACTATTTTTAATCCAAATCCGTAAAATTCAAAAACAAATTTCAATATCCAATTATTTCCCCTCAAAATGAAATATAATTAAATTAAAAAACATATGCACACACATTTAAGGATAAAAATCCACAATCACAAAATTGAATTGTCAATTTGATATATACAGAACATTTCCACCCTATCTAAATGAAAATGTTTCATTTGTCTTCACTTTTTTTTGTTAAATGATCTTATTGCCCTCAATTATCTCTCCTTTATTGGTTGTTGGCAACTACCATTGCTAATAGTTACCGGTGTGCATAGACCAAATCAAATTGGGTTAAAGTTCAACACAAAGTCTGTCTAGTCCAACCTTAACTCAACGTCAGCCTGGATCGGACCTGGTCTAATAGACTATCTGAACCAGTCCACATAGTCTAGGACGCTCTCTCTTGATAAATTTTCTATGTTTTTTTTTCTTATATATTGTTCCTCTCTGGATTTCAACCTAAAATTTTTTATCCTCCCATGATCAATTTCTTATCCTACCTTCTTTTCGCATCATCTTCGCCATCATCTTTATCTCGTTCTCCTCCTTCACCTTACCATCATCTAGAATTTGAAGACATATGCGGTGGCCATAACTTAAACTGGCTTAAATGCTTATGGATCTTTAATAACAAAGCCTCGATGGTGGCCACTGAATGGCTTTATCTTCTAGAATGACCTACGGCAGTGGTGACTATTGAGGAGAGAGTGAGCGACTTCGATGGAGCTGGGGCTTGAGCGGCTGCGACCACTGGGTTAAGGTGAGTTGAGATGCGTCGATGGAGCTGTGGCGGCGGTAGTGAGAGAGTAGAGAGAAGAGATGAGGCGGCAGCATCTTAAAGTTGAGAAGATGGCACTTGAGATATGAGATTGAGGGTGAGCTAAGGTGTAGAGATGAAATTGAGATTTGATAGGGCGAGGGCAACATGAGAGAGAGATAGAGAAAAGCTATTTTTTTAAAAAAAATCTAATAGGTTATTAGAAAAAAAAATTCTGGGCAAACTAGATCAGATCATTTGGTATGTGGATTCAGTCTTTTGTGTTCAACTCGAAGACTCTAGTTCAGTCTGGTTGGTCCATTCTTGATTCAGGCAAAAAAAATTTTGAACCAGACTTGATCGGGTGCTTAGGTCGGATCAGACCAGACCCATGGGTTTTTGCTCAGCTCTACTAATAGCTGGAGCTCCTAACCTTTGAATCTATAGCAGTGATCGTTAGTGACGATAAAATTTTAGTAAAGGTTAGTTAAGGTGAAATTTATTCTCATCTTTGTTTATGATGTGCAATAACTAGTTGAAATGGAAAAATAACTGTTAAATTAGAGATAGACTTGATGAATTAAGATTATTTTTGTAAGAAATTAAGATTTTCAACTAATTTATTTTAACATATCATCTTTGATTAAATAAGAAAGCTTAGCCGTCATTTTTTTTCCAACTAAGATTAGCAGTCCATATTTAAGAAACTTATTTACATATAAAGTTTGAAAGGATTTGCATAGAAAACCAAAACTTAAAAGGGTATGAAATAAATAAATTATGGTTAATTACATAAATTTAAAAATTTAAGGGAGTTTATTATTAAGTTTTAAATAAATAATGTTTTGTTGATTTTCTTGAGTTTCTAGAAATCTGTGCATTTATTTAAATACTATTTTTCTTAACAAATACTAAAATCCATTAATTCAATATAATTAAGCATTAAGGACTGATATTATACTAATTAACCCTAATTAAACACCACCTCATCAAATGAAGGTGGTAATTGATTAATGACATAAAAAGTGCCCAATAAATCATGAGTCATCTTAGTAAAACTTTCTAGTAGAATATTAGATAATCCTATCTCTAGTAAATTAAGATATAGGAACTCGGCTGTTGATTGAATTGGATAAGGTAGAAAGTCAAATCAGCAAGGAATAGAAAAAATAAATCTTAAGAGACATTTACATCATCTAAGAATTTTCCTCTCCCCTTGTTTTAAATCATATTATTCAATCCGACCAGTCAAAGTCTTTCCTTGTTTTTCTTCTTAAACAGTATTTAAATACTATTAAACCCTCTGAATTACTTGTCAGACTATTATTCTATAATTAAATATTACTTCAATGCATGAAATTGAAAATAGTAGAAGATGATTCCTGTTCATGAATGTGTTCCTTATAAATAACAAATCGCAGAGATCAAGTTTCTAACAAGCGTCTCACCACAAAATTATTAAACATCAATCCAATCCTTTCAATTCCCACTTCCCTCTTCGTCGTCTTCATCCCCAAACATGTCTCAGCAACCACAACAAGTCTTGGGCACCATTGATCCTTACCAGTATCTTCAGATCACCAGAAACCCAGATGGCTCCATCACCCGTCTTGCCTCTATTCCGACCACCGCAGCCTCACCGGACGCCGACGCTGCATCACCCGTTCTCTCCAAAGACCTTCTTCTTAACCCTAACAACGCCACCTTCCTCCGACTATACCTCCCTCGCAAACTAATCTCCTCCTCCTCCTCTTCTTCCAAATTACCTCTGATTGTTTACTTTCACGGAGGTGGGTTTGTATTACTTAGTGCTTCTTCCTCCATGAACCATGACTTCTGTTCCGAAATGGCTACCCAACTCCCCGCAGTTATCGTCTCCGTCGAGTACCGTCTTTCTCCTGAAGCCCGGCTTCCGGCTGCCTACGATGATGCGGTGGAGGCTTTACATTGGTTGAAAGCCTCCGACGAGAAATGGATACGTGAATTCTCTGACGTCTCTAGCTGCTACCTTATGGGCACTAGCGCCGGCGGCAACATGGCCTACCATGTAGGATTGCGTGTAGCAGCAGCCGTTGATGAGTTCGGACCTTTGAAGATCAAAGGGATGATATTGCACCATCCATTTTTCGGTGGGTCCCAAAGGACTGAGTCAGAGGTGAGACTAGTCAACAACCCGACTCTGCCGTTGACTGCGAGTGATCTGTGTTGGGAGCTCTCACTGCCGGTCGGGGCCGACAGAGATCACGAGTATTGCAATCCAACGGCGGTGCATGATTGGAGTACTCTGCATGATGAGATCGGACTGCTGGAATGGGAGGTAATATTAGCAGCTTGCGACGGAGATCCAATGATTGATAGACAGGTGGAGTTGTTGAAGATGTTGCGAAGCAGAGGAGTGAAAGTGGTGGACCACGTTGGGGAAGGCAACCATGGAATGGATCTCATTGAAGTAAGCAAAGCTGGCCCACTTTTCAGCCTCATTAAAGATTTCATACATCCCTCATGAAGAACAATTTTCCATCAGCCATTAAATTTGACTTTTTGTCCTTTTTTTTTCCGCTTTCCTTCATCTGGCGGCCAAACTAGACAAACACAAGATAGTCATTATGCATAGATATTGTTATAAAAATAAAGAAAATTGAAGAGAGATGAGTAAAATAAGAGAGAATTGAGGAGAAAGGAGAGAATAATTCTTATTCATGTGTGTTTATCCAATATGTATTACCAAGCCTCTATTTATAGGCTTACATCCTCAACCATAAGTTACATAAAATGAATTCTCATAAATGTACAATATGTAACATTTGATGTAAGAAATAAAGGCTCCTAAAAACCATACATGAGATAAAGGGGTTATGGAGTTGAAGTTAAAGAGTTATGAGAGGTTATAGAGTTTATGCATTTAAAAGGAGGAAATCCTAAAATGAATCCAAAGAGTTTATGGACATCCACACTTATATATAATTTTATAACACTCTCCTTTAGATGTTCCTAAACATATATTATGCCTCGTTAAAACCTTACTAGGAAAATCCAATGGGACAAAACTTTGGTTAAGGAAAAAAGAGTGCAGCATGATATTTTCTCCCCCTGAAGATAGTATTAATTTTACTTCTTCATATGATAACGACATCACTTTTACTTCCTCTGATAACAATATAACTCATTGTGAGTATAATTTCTCGAATGTGACTGTCATGGATGATTTCTTAAGCAGCTAATCTCCTTTTGTTATTTGAGTCATGCATGCATTCATCATCATTTCTTCTTGATATGTTGAATATTGCATATACCCTCCATTATTTGCCTTATGCACCACGAAACTCACAAAAAATTATCATAACATATTTTGTAAATTTTAATTACAATATAACATTATCATAGAATAAACATACAGGACATCTAGTCCATTAAACTCAAAAATATATGTATGACGTATAATGATGTTTTTGGGCATGCTCTTGGTATGTTAAATCCTTCAAAGATTTTTATAAAAATTCATTATTTAGTGAGTCATATGCATAGGCTATAATAATATTGAATAGACGCAGATTTTGTGTACATATCTTGCCAATCTAGTAATTATTGTTCATCCACTACAAAATAATATATCTCATCATAATCATCATTTCATTGTGAAAATCTTTGTTTTCACATAAATGTTCCCATATCATATAGTAACTTTGTATCTCATGTGTTTGAACTGCAGGTCCATAACTCTTACATTGAAATAGCGTAATCGTATTTTCATTGTGTCTTTTCCTTTTCCTTTTCATCTTGGCCAATCACTTTTCTGCTTACATTGTACAGCAGATTTATGTATAAGATCCTCATTTGATCACGTGATATTATTATCAAAACTATTGTCGACAACTCTACCTTTTTCGGTTCCATTTTTCTCATTACGACCTAACTTATTAAAATCTCAATATTATTTTTCAGGTATATGACCTCTCTTGAGGTTTTTGCAATTAGTTATGTCTTGATATTTTCTGGAGTGCCAACCTCCTCATTATAATCATCTTAATAATATGCTCTTCTTTATCCAAAGTGTTATATTTTGGAACCTATTGATTTCCCATGCTTCAGGCATGTCTCATTCTTATTTTTATTAATTGGAGCTTTTTTAGCTGGAATATGAGAATTAGTAATTCTCATTTAAATCAGTAATTGAATCTGACAGATATTTTGCTATATATCATAAATGCAATATTCGATGAACTTCTGATTCATACTATTATTTTTGAAGATCTACATTTGATATTAATAATGTATTAAATGTATTTTCTTTTCCAGCTACTCAATTTCTCCCTCTCATGTGGAAAAACTTTGTAAAATGACAATTAACCAATAATGTAGTACAAGTCTCATAAACCCATTTGTTCCCTTTAGAAACACCATTTTGTTTCATTTAGAGACAAATAAGGAGGATAATCTTGCCCAACATTTATCTTAACTTTCCATCTATGTACATTATAGTGAATCAATAAAAACAAACTTTGCACATTCAAACCTTTGAGATGGAAAATACCTGGCTCGTGACCAAAAGCCAACTTTACAGGGAGAATTTTGTTGGCTTGATGTGTATAAGTGCTGCAATCTATCAAATCAAATATGCTAACACTGAAGTGGAAATCTTGTTCTCATAAGTATTAATCAAGCTATATACGGAGGCTTCAACAAATGATTTATGGGTCGTACAATTTGGAAATTATGCACTCATCATCATAATGATTTATTCAAACAATCTTGCAAACTTCAGGTTGTAAGCTAATAATGATCACATATGTAACCATCTTGTAGATGCATCTATCAAATTTATTGAATACTTGTATGGTTTACATACTTTTTGAATGGGTCCATATGAATTAATATATTTCCAGAAATGTAAAAGTCCATTTCAAATCATAACTAATGATCTTTTCATTATCCATATTCTATTGAGAACAAGCAGCACATAATAATTTTTTTTAACTATATAATATGTTGGCTATTCATGAAGAATCTTCTGGTTCTTCAATTGATGTCAGTTCATAATTTTTGAATATATGTTGCATCTTATATATGACTTACATGATCAAATGAGTCATACCAACAATAAATTTGTCTTGATCAGTAAACTTCTGGTTTATTGTAATAACAGTAAATAAATAACATCAAATAAATAAATAACAATGAATAAAATAGAAAATAGCAGAAAATGTAACAATGCATATATGATAATACAAATGATAATTAAATAAAATTTGTAAAGATAAAAAATAATATAAAGTAAAATATTATAACAAAAATTAAAATCTTATGGCTTCAGGCCAATGATAAGAGATCAGTATTATATGACTTTTAGTCATTTATCTTCAGGAAAAATGAATCATGTGGCTTTTGACCATCCAACAAAAGTATATGGCTTTTGGCCATATAATAAGGAATTAAATGAATATAGCTTCTGGCTATATTGTTAGATGGAAAAGATATATGGCTTCTGGCCATATTATATAACTTCTGATTATATGATCTTAAGATAAAAAATGATTATGGCTTTTGATCATATAATCAAAGCAATATGACTTCAGGTCATATTTTCAAAATATAAAATTAGAGCAATATAGCTTCAGGTCAAAACTAAAATAACATCAATAATATCAAAAAACTTGTAAGGAATATTGAAATAAAATAGAATAATAACAATAATTTCCAATCCTAGCCATTGAATCTGGTGTTTAAAACATCCGGTAAAAGAATCAACTAATTCCATATAGTGGCTCATCAGATTATCCCAGATTGATCAAGAAAAAATAAATTAAAGATACAGTAAAAGAACGTAGAGAAAATTGTTAATGTAATTCTAAGAAAAACCTTACATATCACACAGTTTGGATATCATCATGCCACAAACAAAAACTATAAGGATCAGCAAAATACTATGAACTCATTCAGTAGAGTATCGTGCTGATAACGTGTTATGAAAATAAAGAAAATTGAAGAGAGATGACCAAAACAAGAGAGAATTGGGGAGGAAGGAGAGATTAATTCTTATTCATGTGTGTTCATCCAATGTGTATTACCAAGCCTCTATTTATAGGCTTACATCCTCAACCATAAGTTACACAAAATGAATTCTCATAATTGTACAATATGTAACATTTGAGTTAAGAAATAAAGGTTCCTAAAAACCATTCATAAGATAAAGGGGTTATGGAGTGGAAGATCAAGAGTTAGGAGAGGTTATGGAGTTTAGGCATTTAAAGGGAGGAAATCCTAAAATGAATTCAAAAAGTTTATGAACATCCACATTTATATATAATTTTATAATAGATATAATATTTTAAAAATTAAAATATACATTTTTTTAATTTATATTAAAATTTAAAAGATTAAATGTTGACTTTAATTTTATTTAAAACTCCTTTACTTTACAGATGGGAGGCTACATGCATGTTGGATTTCGCTTAAAATGGTCATCAATATTCTCGGAGCATATTTATTCTAATAACTCGTTATGTTGTACTATTTCTGATCTTTAATCTAATAAGTTCTTATGGATTATATTTATTCTAAATATATTATTTCAATTCACTTTATTTTCTAGATGCATATTGTTTTTCTGGGAGTATTCCATTGATGCCACACATTAGGTTTTATCTAAAGATAATCCTAATGAAATAGGATGTTTTAGAAAAACCAACTCATATTTATTACAAATAACTAAATTAAATCATTTTTTAATATGCTCAAATTAAGTATATAGCTCTTATAAGAAAAAATTGGAAGTATGATTATTTTTCTTCTGTGAACCACAACGAATTGACTTATGTGTTCCAAAACGGCAAAATAAAGTCATGGGGTATGGTGCATGAGATTGCATTTTTTTTTTTGTTTATTTGGAGGTGATTGTCTAAGCGAGTTTGTTTGTTTTTTTTTGCCCTTTTTTGAACCTAATACTAAGGAAGAGAAAAAAAAATGTAATTTCAGTATTTGATACATTGATTCCAAGGCAAAATTTCAGTTAGAGATCTTATATTATATGGGGAAGTTAATTATAAATGAAGACCTCCAATTTCTTAAGGGAAAAAACTAGGTAATAAAAGCTTGATTTACATGTAACAAACTCTTGCCAGCATTTTTACTTTTAATTGAATTTGAACCATATGCCTTTTAATTTGAATGAAGAAATTAAATCAAGCATATTAGGTCAATTACTTAAATGTTCTTTAAAATTTTATGATTTGCCAAAAAACATTAGAGAGAAATAATTAATTTTCTATTGAGTTTTTGTGATATTTAGTGTAAGATTTACTTAACTGGATAATTTTATTAGATTAAGGAAGTTGATTAAATTACTTCATATGATATATTTTTTCTAAAACGCCCTCATGGCCTCATCATCTTTCTCAATTTCCTCCATTTATCTCTTATTGATTGTTCCTAAAGGAAATATCATAGGAGTAATTTAAAAAAAATTGATTATTGATTATCTGAACTCATACCCTAAACTCCATTTAATTCATTAGCATACTTGTTAGAAGAGAAGGAATTTCTTACTAAGCTACCACAATGATTTTTTTTTCTTTATTTTCTGTCAGCTTTTGATCTCCTGTTCTCTTAATGGATTTCTTCTTTTTAATTCCTATTTTTTTTGTGCGTGTCTGTATATGTAAATATATACCCTTGTCATGAAGACAAATTAGTAATCCTTATTTTTTTTTATAAAATGATCAATTATATAAAAGTACAGTTCAAGTTAATAGAGTAGGATCAAGGCAATGGGGTATTAATAGTACATTAAAATGTTATATAATGACTAGAAAAATATCTAAACAGTAAATTTATAATTTTTTTCCAGTTGCTTCTAAGATTAGAATGTTGTAATAGAAATAATAAATGAACAAGAGATTGCGACGAAGGAGATGAGGACGATAAGAGAAATAAGAGAGCATTTGGAAAGAAATTGGGAGAATAATTTCATTCACTTCAATTTTCCAACTATTTGGTTCATACCTATTATTTATAAACCATAGGTCCTTAAATTGTAAGAGTACAAAAAAAAAAAATACACAATTATAGGATATGTAACATAAAAGTGATTATGTGTATTAGCCATAAAAAGCTTCTAAAAAACCATTTATATTGCAGGTTATAATTTTAAATGTAGAATTCTAAAAAAAAAAAAAAAAAAAGGCCCCGGGACATCATAGATTAAACTATATATCTGCCTCAATGTTTTTTTATCTGCACTATAAGAAACTAATTGAATACTCCATGATTGATTCTCCTACACAAAACAACTCGCTCCTACATTTAATTTACAAGAATTGTCTCCATGTGTCCCATATTCCCCCGTTGACCTCATTGCATATCTGTCTTAATAATTGCTTACAAGAAATTAAAGTACTTGCTGTGAGAGGGACTTTATTTTTGCTTATCATCTAAGAAACATTTTATGACTTCACACGTTTCAATGACTTTATCTGCTAGGCTTGTGCTTCCATGATCCTCCTACTCACAGGGTAAACACTAAACAGGGGAGGAAAATTTTTTTTTTTTCTATTCGCAAGTTATTTTATTAATTTTTTTTATATAAATGTACAATTATTTATTTATTTATTATTGTTTGATTCTGTTTCTATGAGGTATAATGAGTACATCAATAGTCCTTAATATAAATCTCAGTTGACTTTTTTTATCCCGATAAATTAAGAAAATTAAATAACCTACTTCAATTTATATATTCGAAAATACTTATGTGGATTATTAGATTATATAGTAATTTATAAGTTAGATAAATTAATTTAGAAAAAAATAATAAATATATTAATTTGTTTAATTTAATTGTAAAAAAAAAGTCAATTGAGAGATTAAAGACTGAATGTATTACTTTAAATTTTTAAATAGGAGTAAAATTGAAAAGATGTTGAATTTTAAGATAGTATTAGTGTAGTTTAAGGACATGTATGTTTCCATTTTCTGTTTTCTTGTTTTTAAAAGAGTTTTAAAAATAAAAAATCTATTTAGATAATTGTTTTAAAAACAAAGCATAGGACGATATTTTGACAATAACTTAAGTTTTTAAGTGAAAAAAAAACCATCAATCGAACAATAAACAATAAATAGTTTTCCAATTTTTCCACGTAAATATTAAGAGATGCAAAAAGAAAAAAAGTTGTTTTTATTTTTTAGATTTTAAAAAACAAGTTTCTATTTTTTTTTTTTCAAAAACAACTTATTGAAAGCAAATCATCAAATAATATTTTTTTTCTTATTTTTTTTAAAAACTGTTTTTAAAATTAAAATCAAACAGCCCTTTTAGTCTAGATCTAGAAACACATGGTGATAAGTAAACTATTATTAACAAGTCCTTAATCATCAACAAATCTTTACTAATCATTAACAAATCTTTAATCATTAACAAGTCCTTAGTTACTAAATAGGATTTACAATGTTATAATTTTATTTTCCTTAAGTAAATTTAATTTAATTATATTATAAAATTTATTCACATTTTCTTCTTAATTCATGGTATATTTACACTTTAAACAAAAATAAAAATTAGATTTTTTCTTAATATAATTATTACATTACTTTATATTTTCTTTAGTATTTTGAAATGGAAAAAGTTATTCCATCTAAACACGTTTAATTTTGTAAAATCATTTCTTTTTTATCATAAAATCTATTATTTAAAATCATTTTTATTTTTATGCAAACCGACTTAGACTCTATTCATTAGAGCTAATCCAAGAAACAAGAACCAGCAGTTTAAAAGGCGAGGGATTGGCTACATAGAGTTACTACGATCGCCCTCTCTTTCTCCTTTCTCTCCGCAGAACACAGTCGACAGCCGTCGCCGGAACTCCATCAACCACTATGGATCCCTACCAGTTCCTTCACATCATCCTCAATCCAGACGGCACCATAACTCGCTTGGAGAAAATCCCTGAATCTCCTGCCTCACCTGATCCCAACCCTATCAATCCCGTTCTCTCCAAAGATCTCACCATTAATCCTTCTCATAACACCTGGGCTCGCATCTACCTTCCTCGTCAAGCACTCAACAATCATCCTCCATTATCATCCCCCACCAAGCTTCCTCTCATTGTTTTCTTTCATGGCGGCGGCTTCATGTTCTACACCGCAGCCTCCACTCACTTTCACGACTACTGTGTTAACATGGTGGAAACCACCCAATCCGTCACCGTTTCAGTCAACTACCGCCTCGCTCCGGAGCATAGGTTGCCGGCGGCCTACGACGATGCGTGGGAAGCGTTGCACTGGATCAGAACCTCTGAGGATCCTTGGTTGACTCGTTTCGCAGATTACTCGAATTGTTATCTGATGGGAGAGAGCGCGGGGGGTAATATCGCCTATAACGCCGGTCTAAGTGCAGCTTCGGAGGTGAATCAACTTGAACCGTTGAGGATCCAAGGGCTGATATTGCTTCAACCATTCTTCGGTGGAGTGAAGAGAACTCCTTCAGAGTTGAGGCTAGCCGATGATACGATGTTGGCAATTCCCGTCACCGATCTCTTTTGGGAGTTTTCATTGCCCATGGGCGTTGACCGTGATCATGAGTATTCGAATCCAATGGCTGAGAGTGGTTCTAAGGGCTTTGATGATATCAAGCGGCTCGGGTGGAAAGTGATAGTGTTTGGAAGTTATGGGGACCCACTGGTGGACCGTGAGGTGGAGCTGGTGAAAGGATTGGAAGAAAAGGGCGTAGAAGCAAGAGGTCATTTTGAAGGTGAATATAAGCACGCCGATTTCTCTAAAGAGCCTGCAAAGGCCTTAGCCAAACAGCTCTACGAGTCAATCAAGAGATTCATTAATACTCGTTAATTATTAGCAGCTTAGATTTCATATTATTTGGTTCTATATGTTCACTTCTTCATATCATAAATATAAAATCTCGTTTCTAGATTTTAATTTTATATTTAGCATCAAAGTTAGTATATTTCAACTCAATGTACGTTGGGTTGGTAGTTTGGTTTTGTTTTCATATATGTTAGATGGATTCGATGGTGAAGTGGAGGCAAATGAGCGTGGAGGGTAGTTTTAATAATTGTGAGACACATGATGAGGTTGATATCATCTTAAGCAAATATCAACTATTCCAATTCAATGGCTTTCTATATTATTTGTTCCTTTTAACCACATCAAATACTTTTTATTATTATTATATTCAACCTCTGTGTGTTTTCTTTTCTTCTTAGTAACAAATCCAGGCTGTCGGTCGAACTGTGTATATGTAGCTTTTCATACAAAACAGTCTGTCTCATGGTACAAATTGGATATTCTTTAGCTTTCGTACCCACGACGAAAAAACAAAAGAAAAAAAAAATACTCCTTCGACGTTTACTGCATCTAATCATGTGCAAGATCAATATATAAATAATTTCTCTTCGTAAGTTGCCCTCTGGGAAAACACTAAAACACTCTCTCAGTTCACGCTCACTGTGTTTAGTTTTCGCTCATGTCACTCCCACTCACCGTCTTCTCTCTCCTGTTTCTCTCCGCCGTCGCATATTCAACCGCCGCCATGGATCCCTACAAATTCCTTCACATCATCCTCAACCCTGACGGCACCATAACTCGCCTGGAGAAACACCCTGAATCTCCTGCCTCACCTGATCCCAACCCTCACCTTCCTGTTCTCTCCAAAGATCTCACCATTAATCCTCCACGTCACACCTGGGCTCGCATCTACCTTCCCGGAAAAGAACTCAACCGCCTTCCACCTTCCACGACCAAGCTACCACTCATTGTGTTCTACCACGGCGGCGGCTTCATCTTCTACAGCGCTAACTCCACTTATTTCCACGACTTCTGCGTTCAGTTGGCTCAAACCACCCAATCCGTCGTCGTTTCTGTGAACTACCGCCTTGCTCCGGAGCACAGGCTGCCGGCGGCTTACGACGATGCTTTGGAGGCGTTGCACTGGATCCGAACCTCCGAGGATCAGTGGTTGACACGTTTCGCTGATTATTCCAACTGCTATCTCATGGGGGAGAGCGCAGGGGGTAACATCGCCTACATTGCGGGTCTACGTGCAGCCGCGGAAGTGGATCGACTTGAACCCGTGAAGATCAAAGGGCTGATACTGGTTCAACCATTCTTCGGTGGAGTGAAACGAACTTCTTCAGAACAAAGGCTAGCCAATGACACAAATTTGCCCCTGCCCGTCACTGATCTCATGTGGGAGCTTTCCCTTCCCGTGGGTGCTGACCGTGATCACGAGTATTCCAATCCAACGACTGAGAAGGGTTCTAAGGGTTTTGATGACATCGCACGCCTTGGATGGAAAGTTGTTGTGTTTGGATGTTACGGGGACCCGCTTATCGACCGTCAGATCGAGCTGGCGAAATCGTTACAACAACACGGTGCACACGTGGAGGGTCACTTTGAGGGTGAAGATAAGCATGGAGTGTTTGTTGGCCAGCCCACTAGAGGCAAAGCCATTGAACTATACGACACAATAAAGACACTATTCAGTACCACACTCCACTAGTGCCCTTGGATTTCTATTTTTTATATTTATTTATTTTAATTCAAAGTGGAGTAGGTAGTTTTAATTTCCTTTTATTTTTATATAATAATAATAATAATAATAACAACAACTTTTCGTCCTTGTTTCTTAAGATGCCAATGGTGGTGTTTGTTTTTGAGTGGTCGAAGCAGAGAGGATTTATAATGGAAGAAGACCAAACTCTTGATCCCTATAGGCACCTTAAGATAGTTCGCAATCAAGATGGCACCATCACGCGCCTGCGCGTGGACCCACCCACTCCACCGGCGTCAGATCCTAGTCTTCCGATTTCTGTTCTCACCAAAGACATCATGATCTGCCCAGAATTTAACTTACATCTTCGAGCCTTTCTTCCTCGGAAAGCACTGGATAATTCCTGTACGAAGCGTGTACCTCTGATTTTATACTTCCATGGTGGAGGCTTCATCTTATTCAGTGCCGCCTCGTCCATGTTTCATGATTTCTGCGTAAACATGGCCGACGGCGTCCAAGCCATGGTACTGTCGTTAGATTATCGTCTTGCTCCGGAGCACCGGTTGCCGGCGGCGTATGATGATGCCGTTAAAGCTTTGCGCTGGATCAAAACCAATCAGGAGGACGATTGGCTCAGGGAATACGCTGACTCTTCTTCTTGTTACCTCATGGGCTGTAGCGCGGGGGCAAATATAGCGTACCACGCGGGTCTACGTGTGGCTGCGGGATCGGAGCATTGTGAACCGTTGAACATCAGAGGGTTGATTTTGGTGCAGCCATTTGTCGGTGGGATGGAAAGGTGTGGTTCTGAATTGAGGCTGGTGAATGATCCGGTGCTGCCGCTGTGTGTGAGTGACTTGATGTGGGAGCTGTCGTTGCCCGTTGGAACGAACCGCGATCATGAGTACTGCAATCCGACGGCTGGAGGAGATGATCAGAAGTTGAAGATGAGGGGATTTGGATGGAGGGTGGTGATGGTGATTGGGTATGAGGGGGACCCACTGGTGGACCGTCAGAAAGAGATGGTGACGTGGATGGAGAAAAATGGTGTGAAAGTGGAGGCTACTTTTGAAGAAGGGCATAATCATGGCGTAGAACTTCGTAACCCTGCTAAACAAAAGGACCTCTTTTCAAAGATCAAGACTTTTTTAGGTTCTTTATAGCTATATGCATCTGCTTACACAAAATGGAATTTGAACAACGTGAATGGTTCGATTCATTTGTCTATCCTTTTTTTTTTTTTTTGCCTCAAAATTGTCTATTCTTATTGTTGTATATCAAAAGACTTTTATGTTTCACTTGGGTGTGTTTCTTTTAATGTTTCCTCCTCCTACTACTAGAGCTACTGTATAATTTTTTTTTTGGCCATAAGAGATCATTTAAGTCAAGTTTTTGATTTATTTTTAAACAAAGGTTAAGTGTAAAATATTTAGTTTAATTAAAGTACTTGTTAGATAATGTAATAAATATTGAGGATATTGGTAAGTAATACACATAAAAATAACAGACCTTCTATTGATTGAGATAAGAATTGTATGATCTCTAGTTGGCATCACTGCATTATGGATGTCAACATCGAGGATACAATTTTGATCTTTGTCATGAGCTATATAGTTTTTCTCATGGGCTATGATAACAAGGCTCTCCCTCTCCCTCTCTCTCAAATTTTCCGCCACCAATTGGACATGTTGGGACTTGGGAGAATTATGTGTTTTTTCTTTTATTATTTTGGGAAATTAAATCAGTCCTTCAACTTGGTATTTGCGCCCATGGTCGAAGAATAACATCGTCCACGAGCAATTGTGCTAGTTTCACTTCAAACTATTTTGAAAAATTGAATTTGGCGCCTTTCTTTTAATTGCATTCAAGTTGGCTGGTGATCCCGACATACGATAATATTTTAAATAAGACTAATTTTAGTATGATTATACGTTCATTTAAATTAACGGTAAAATCTATCTCGATTTGTATAAGTATATTTTTCCAACATTAACACAAACATGCTTTATATATGTGTTTAGTAAAAAAGTTGTAGATGATAAGCTTTTATTTTCATCCCTGCAACGTGTTTCCCCTTTAGGATTCTTTTAAATTTCATGAAAACAATTTTGGTGGAGTTGAGTTTGGAACCAACTTTTCTTACATAGGATTATGTTATCGATGGCAAGAATAATAATGTAAAAATTAAAAATATAAAATGCAATTGGTTAACAGCTATCTATCATTAACACTTCAAATGAAAATTTCATTTTTTCCGAAATATCAGTTCTCATCTTGCTTTGTTGTTATTTTACTACCTCCATCCTTAATATAGGAGTCGATTTACTTTTGTTTGGGAGGTTAAGAAAGTTAAATATACTACTCAAAAGTATTTATTTACTTATGTATATAATTAGTTTATATATAAATTTATATGTTAGACAAATTAATTTTAAAAAAATAAATGTAAACACTTTTAAGTAATATGTTTAGCTTTTTTAACTTCTTCAATAAAAATCAACTATTCCTTATATTTAGGAAGATGCATTAGATAATTAAACTTATGATTACATGATGTTTAATTGTTATGTGACTTGTCTTGTGGGTACTTAATATATCCCCTTTAGCTAGCCAATCAAATAACACCTAGCTTCAATTATTACTACTCGGTAAAGCACTGGATAATCACGTACGTTTACTTCCATGGAGGTGGTTTCCTCTATCTCAGTGCAGCTTCTAC
Organism: Vachellia collinsii; assembly: GCA_006871305.1. Lineage (NCBI taxonomy): Eukaryota > Viridiplantae > Streptophyta > Magnoliopsida > Fabales > Fabaceae > Vachellia > Vachellia collinsii. The sequence goes on from QFDD01120081.1 coordinate 22,657, forward strand.
ATTCATTTCCCACGACTTCTGTTCCACCATGCAAGGCAAGCGACATTGAGGCTGCGGTCGCCTCCGGGCCTTGCTCCAGAGCACCGGCTGCCGGCGGTGGAGGCGCTTCACTGGATCAAAACCAGCACGTACTGATGATTGGTTAAGATAGTTCGTTGACTATTCCAATTGCTACGTGATGGGGAATAGCGCAGTGGGTGCAATTGCCTACCGTACAGGCCTACGTGTAGCTCATGAGGATGGAGTCCAAAGTAAGGTGTTAGAAAGATGATTAATGTTGTTATAAAAAAAAAACAAAGAAAGATGATTAATGTTAAACACTTAGTAAATTAATGACTAAAGTATATATGAAGGATTATAATTAAATGGTTTGACTGTGGAATTGTGCATTCTCAGTATAAAAGAGAATGGTAACTTGAATCTTCTAGAATCTTCTACCTCAATAGTCCTTAAAATAGAGTTTCTATAGAGTTGATGGTGGGTGGGAATGGAGGTTAACATAGAGTTGGCCACATTAATGGAGGAGAAGGGAGTGAAGGTGGTGACTGAATTTGAAGAAGATGGTACTCATGGGATTGAGGTTTCGGGTGATCCTTCTAAGGCTTTGCGACTCATTCGGCTCATCAAACATTTCATTTCTTTATCGATCGCTTTAGCAAACTTGTTCTTCATCAAATCTTATCTTATTGATTAAAATCTGTGTTGTATCGACCTAAAGGGGCCAAAAAAAAAAAGAAAAGAAAAAAAAGAAAAGAACAAACTCTTTTGCACCTAAAACTGTTCGAAATGCTACGTGGATTCTATGCTGTAACCCAAATTTGTATGATTTGTATCAGCTAAGTGGAAGGACAGTTTTAGTTGTTATATGGCCAAAATACTCTCGAACTACTTTACCTCAGCAGTTGCATGAAACCTTTGTAAAAGTTTTAAAAACAAACCCTGAACTTGACTGTTAACCCCCACTGTTAAAATGACCGTTAAATTTAATGGAATGCATGCCACATCAAATTATTGAAAATTATGTGGTAGATGACACGTAATTTTATTAGTTCTTTTTATTTATTCTGGCTTAAAAAAGGCCATAGTAAGACCAAAGGGCATTTTGGTGATTCTCTATCATCCTAAATTTTATTTTTATGATTTAATTATAATTAAGTAAATAATTATTTGTGATAAAAGAATTTATCAAGTAGTGAAATTTAAGAATGATTAATAATAACTTGCAAAAAATAAAGAGAATAGGCAGTTGTAGAGATAGTAGCAGACAAACGAAAAGAAAAAGGAAGAAAGAGGAGGAAGAGTAAGAAGGAAAGAAGAAAACAAAAAAAAAAACAGACAAAGAGTCGGCAAGTGAAGAAAAAGAGAAAGAAGAAAATAGAAGGAAAGAAAAAAAGGGAAAAAGGAGAAGGAAAAAATATGAAGAAAAGACAAAGAAAATAAATGAGATGAGAGAGTGAGAGAGAGAGATCTGGGTGTGTGGAGAGTGTGCGGAAGGTGTGGGGTGTTATAAATACCCCTCACCATTCCCTTCTTCTCTCCATTTCGCAGAGGGAGGAGGCAACAACAATGTTTCAATTAATGAGTTTTGTCAAGATAATTTAGGTAACTGAAATATGTTCTTTTCAACAAATTTTTTTATAAAATTTGTTCTATGTATTTTTATCTTTATAATGATATTAATTTTATTCTTATCAGAAGAAATTTTTAAAGTTAGTATTTTTAGAAGTATTGAATTTTGGCAATATAAATCTATAGTGGGGCTGCACAAAGACTGGGTTGGACCGGGTTAAGCATCAACCAGATGTCTGGTCCAAAAAAAAGCCGAACTTGGTCCATCGGGTTACTGGAACCGGTCCTGTGGTCTCTCTCTCTCTCTTTCAAAAACTCATGGAAAAATATAAAAAAAGAGAGGCAAAAGTGATTGAAAAATAAAATAAACAAATTGGAAAGAATTAAAAAAACAAATAAAATTATATTAAAAAATTAATATAGATAGTAAAAAAATTAAAATTAATATATTACCACCAGGTTGGACTGGACCATATGATTTGATTACTGGGCTCGAAGTCCAGTCTAACCCGGTGGTTGGGTCAGACCCAGTCCGATCCAGTTTATGACCGGGTCAATTTTTTCGAACCGGTTCCTCTTCGGGCGAGATCGGGTCCGGACGGGTGGATTTTCTAGCCTGCTGTGCAACCCTAGTCTATAGTAATATAGAGGGATTTTAACTAATAACTTTACATGGATTGTATTTTTGATTTGGTCATTTTATTATTTTATAATGATTTGTTATAGAAATAGATTTAACAATTATCATTTTTAAACCATTTGGTTAATTAAAATTTTATTAAATAATTTATTTGAGTTATTGGGAATAGTATTAGTATTTTCAATGTTTAGATTTTTGGAAAAATGTATGATTTATTAGATAACAATTTTATGTGGGAAATATAAATGTTACATTGGGGATTTTGTAAATAATATGTATTTGGTGTAAAATTATGATTTAAATGAATCATTTGAGTTATAAAAAGTGTAAAATTGAAGTGAAAACAAATAAGTAAGATTAGAGTATAACATTATAATTTTTGGGTAATTAATTTTAAACTTGTAAAGTAAATTAATTATGTAAATTGTGTATGAAAGTTGTGTCTACATTGTTGTGAAGATTGATGTGTGTGATCCAAAATTTTGAATTGTACTCTTGGCTCAAAAAGTTTTCACGGTTTAACTTGGAGTTGAAGTAAGCAAGGTTAATTTATTTTATATGCATTTTATGGACTGTAAGGTATTTTTGAAAGCTTACTTTCTTTTATAATATTTATATGCGTTTTTGGAAAATCATGTATATGTCTGAATATTCACATATATCAGTGAAGGAGTGTATTTTCCAATGTATACATATGGGTTGTGATTATGGTTGAGATTATTGCTATTGTGCTGATTATAAGTATTCGGATTGTTATTATATTGTGATGTTGATAAAAGAAAAATACATTATACTGATTATATTGTATTGTTATATGAGATATTTTGGATTGTATGGAAGAGATGCGGTTGAATTATGTGCTCATCGGCTCTCTCACTCTTGGTCTAGATTTGAGTTGAGTGTTTTGGGCGTACACCTTCTTGTTATGGTATATTTGGTGGTAACATGAAAAGGGGCAATGATCTTGATGTGACTAGCTAACATTTGGTCAGATGTACTAGCATTGATAGGCTTTACCACTTCCAGAAGATTTAAGGGGAGCAGGATTACTAAGTGGGGACGGTTTCAACTAATGAAAGTATTATTTATTATTTTTGTTATTGAGATTTTAATGTGACTGCTGATAAACCTATTTCTTTATCTTACATTTCTTTCTTGCATATTTTATAAAATGATTTTGGTCAAGGGGACTTAATGTCTCACCCCGTGGTGTTAACATTTTTTTTAAGCGAGACCTCTCATTTAGGATTGAGCAAGCGACCCGCAACCCGGTGAACCTGACTGGACCCGGAGAAAATTTTACCAGTTTAAGCCCGCCCAAAAAGAACTCATAACGGGTGGGTTTAAACGGGACGGGAAAGTGAATTAAACGGGCGGGCTACGGGTTCATCCTCAGGTTGCCCATGCCTGCCGGTATATATTTATAATTTTAAAAATATATTTATTTCTTGTAATATATTAGTTTTCCTACCTATATAACAATTCAGGCACTTTAGTTCAGTGGTGCAGAGGTTGTTTCCTAATCATGAGATCCCCAGTTCGATTCCTCACATGGCAAATATGAAGCTTCTTAATATTTTATATTTTTATGAAATTTTAAATCACAATTAAAAAAACCTAGCTTCTCCCAGATGCTTCACGTCGCCTCCTCATAGCTCTTCTTTTCTTTCATTCTTTCACTCTCCTCTCACGTTCTGCATCTTCTTCTTTGATCTTTAATTTTCTTGCCACCTGTTTATCCTTTCTCATTCTTCTTCTTCTTCTTCACTCTTGAGTCTCATCTCTCTTTCTCTCTGGTATCCATTGTGTCGGTTTTCTACTCTCTTCACTTGGCGATTCATCAACAGCGGAACCACCGATTTGTACAACTCTGCCTTGTTCACCCTCGGTTGGAAGCCGACAAGAATCTTAGTCTTAGATCTACTCCATCTCACTGTCAATGCCATTGAACATCTTATCAGATAAATCATCCATCTTTTCTTATATCTCACGATCATGGATTTTTTTTTCCCTAATTTGCTTTAAACTTCGGTGGGGGGTCTCATTTTTTTTTTTAACTTCAAGGTACATATAAATGGGTATAAACGGGTTTTCCCGAACCAACCCATTTTCATCTAGGTTAGATCAGCCCGTTTATTACGGGCTTAAACGGGGTGCTTAACGGGTACGGGCTGACCCATACCCGTTAAAAAATAAACGGGCGGGCTATGGGTTGACCTTCGGGCTAGCCCGTCTTACCCGTTGCACACCCCTACTCTCATTCGAATAGTGGTTAAGGAAAGAAGGTAGAGGCATAAGCGTTTGTAATCTTGTATGCCTTTGGAATTTTGGGAATTGTAATGTTTGTATATTGCCATCATAGGATCATCATATTATGACATACTTTGAATTTTATTTTAAATATTTATCTTGGTAACTGTCTATATCTATACCCTATGCTGAAGTTACAATGTGGAAGAATATGGACTTGTGGGTTGGGTTCTAACCCTTATTTTAATTGTGCCCTTAATCATATATATGTGACATTGTTGAAGATTTGAGACTAGTGGGTTGGGTCATAACCCTGATGTTGATTGTGCCCTTAGTCTTAGTGTGAATTTATTATAGTGGATTTGTGGGCGGTTTTGTGTCCTCAATCCTAATGTGTGGATTTGTAGGCGATGTTGTTCCCTCAATCCTAATGTATTAATCTAAAGAATGAGGTAAAAAGTTTTTGAAAGTGAAAAAAAAACTCATCTATAACCATGGTTATTTGTTTAATAATTGTTAATTAGGCTAAATGCCTTGTTTAGTAAAAAGTGTCTTTTAGATTCAACCCATAAATAATTATTGACACCAGAGATTGATATGAAGTGGATAAGGAAAATAAGAGAAACAAGAAAGCATTTGGAGAGAAAGAGGAAGAATATATTTATTCGCTTTAATCTTACAACCATTTGGTTCATATTTACTATTTATAGGCAATAAGCCCTTCAATTCCATTACAAGAGTTACTATTTGGGCAAATTTTTGTAAAGCCGCAATTTAAAAAGGAATTTGGGTCACCAATAGTGGAAAAAGGAATAAAAAATCTAATAAATTTAGCTTAAGACAAATAATAAAAATTGTATTGATGAACTTGCTTGAATACAATGGAATTCGAGTGAGCTGGTGTGTGGGAGAGCTAGGAGAATTGCGGAATACAAGAATGAGTTATAGAAATTTTCAGAATAGAAAAAGGTCCCCAATAATGTGGAATGGAACTCAAATAAATAGTTCATTTTTGTCTTCTATCGCATGTCTATTCATCTTCGAAAATATAGGGACCAGAAGCTACATCTATGGATCTAACGATTTAACCCTGAAATCTGGGGGATATGGAAGGTGGATTTGATATGTTAGGAAGGTTCCATGTGTTCCCTATACTCAGGATTCAAGTAATGACCAGTTAGAGTTAATGAACTCTTCTCGAAAAGTTACCCTCAAAATCCACGTAATTTTAACAGGGCAATGACATCATTCCTCATTTCACATTATCAAGTAAAAAAAAAATATTTTGAATGCAATTTGTCAAGGACATTGCAAGTATTGCATAAACAAATATTGGCATCCCAATATCTTATAAATATCATAAATGTAAAATTTACTCACCAAAAGTAAAACCGAGTGTGCTGATAAGTGTTTTGTTGTATATTTGATGCAATACAATAGGATGCATCAAATTTAAATGTGCCTTTACAAATTCCAAGTGAATCAATTATAAGAGCAAGGGCCAAGAGAACCAAGGAAATATTTAATAGGCTCGTGCAAGAGATTTTAACAAAACAAATAATGTTTGGAGCAACAAATGATAAAGAAAACTACAAGGACATCATTAATTTGATTTGGGCTAAAAATGGACTTGCAAATCATATTTTAGGCTTGGAGGCTTCAAATTAAAGGGCTTGAATTATAGGCTATACATAGGAGGACTCATTTGGGTCTAAATATCACATTTTAGGCCTACATTGCAATTATTTTTTGTTTATTTCTTTTATGTGAAAATTTGTAATTTGAATTAGATAGGATTAGATAGAAGATATTCTTTTGAATATCTTTATCCCTAGATTTTAGGATAGATATTAGTTTTAGATTTGAATTTTATCTTTTTAGATTTTAGATTGAATTTCATCTTTTTTTAGGATAGAATTTCAGAATGTAATCTTTATAAATACATTGTACTCCTCACTTTTGAAGAAGACTATCAGATTATATTATGTTTTTGAATTAAAGAATTGCATTCTTGCAACTTTAAACTTGAGAGTGGATTCTCTCTAAGGTTCTTCATTGAACTAACAGACTTATCAGTGCTTGATCATCCTTGTAGCGTTTTCCAACACTTAGGGTCCTTGTTATTTCGTGTTCAAGGGTTCAAGTGGATCATCAACCTTTGTTTAGCGTTCTTGGGGTACGTATATTTCATATTGGTTGTGGGTTCTTGGGATCTTTCCCTTTGGGTTCGCACCAATATTATACTTTGGAAACAGAGGACATCACTGACAAACCTAAGGCTCCAATGGTTCCAAATTGGAACTTCTCACCTTCACTCATCTTCACTATGGTTTTTGAATAGTCTTACCTAGATCTAATCAACTCATATCAATAAAACATTCTCAAAGACTCAAAAAACATATGAACCAAGGGGGGAAAACACTTGAATGCTTTCATATTTAACACAATGGTGAAGCTACACATACCAACCTCATTCGGGCATAATTATCGAAAGTTACAAATAATGAAACACAATGAAGTAGCTCAATCTTACAATGCCAAGCACAAAGACCAAAATGAAATAGGAAAATAAAAAAAATTCCAATTAATCGAAGATGGAAAAGAACGATTTGAAGAATCTGGCACGGTTAACCCTAGATCTAGCGTATTTTAACAGAGAATGATCTGAACAACAAAAGCAAGCAACAAGAGAGAGAAGGAGGGAGGGGGAGAGATGGAAAGAGCGAAATGAGTTCCAGATATGAGAAATCTTCAAAAAATTGTGAGCAGTGGATAAGAGCATGGGCTAGCTTTTGGAGTAGAAGGGGGAATGAAGAAGAAGTGGCCTGGTACAATTGAGCAATTTTTAGTTTGACAAAAATCACTCTCACGTCTAGCAACAAGCATGCTGGATGTGAGAGGGTAAGGCTCTCACTTCCAGCCTAATGGCTATACGTGAGATAAGCTAGTCCCCCTTGGCTAGACGTGAGAGGGGTACCCTAGATCCCTTCTCAAGTCCAGCTATTTGGTTGGACATGAGAGGATTACCCTCTCACATCTAATGTGAAAGGGTATGTAAAAAGTTTGGAACTCCTCTCATGTCCATTTTTTAGGTGTTGGAAGTGAGAGAGGGATGTAAATTCACCCTTCTGTAGTAGTGAAGATAAAATAAACAATAGAGCATTTGGAGATAAAGAGGGAGAATATATTCATTTACTTCAATCTCACAACCATTTGGTTCATATATACTATTTATAGATAACAAACCCTTCAATTCCATTACAAAAGTTACTGTTTGGGCAAATTTTCATAAAGCCGCAATTTAAAAAGGAATTTATGTCACCCATAGTGGAAAAAGGAATACAAAATCTAATGAATTTAGCTTAAGATGAAAAATAAAAATTGTATTAATGAACTTGCTTGACTATAATGGAATTCAAGTGAGCTGGAGTGTGGGAGAGCTGGGAGAATTGCAGAGTACAAGAACAAGTAATATGAATTTTCAGAATGCAAAAGGTCGCTTGTAATGTGCAATCTTCGTAAATATAGGGACTAAACGCTAAATTTATGAATCTAACTGTCTAACCCCGAAATGTAGGGAATGTGGAAGGTAGATCTAATCTGTTATGAAGCTTCCACATGTCCCCTCAACGTCTTCCCATTAGACTTTTTGTTAGAGCGTGTCCAGGTTGGGCCTGCAAACTAAGCCTCAAATTGGTTTCGCCCAAAGCCATTTTTTTGAGCATACAGTTACAACAAAGAATAAGTATATATTATTGTAGACTATGTAACATAAGAGTTATTGTGTGTAATAACCATACAAAACCCCTGAAAGGCCATTTATGTTGTAGGTTATAGATTTAAGTGTAGAATTTCAAGAGATAAATGTTATCAACATCAATATTTGATAGTGTAATATTCATAACCCTACTAGAATAATAACTTTTTTTTTTGTTATTTATGCAAGATAGTCAACTTACCTCTGAATACGCAAGGTTCTAGCTCATCCTTGCCATACACCTGTAACCAGCCCCCCCAAAATATAAAATTCGTAACGCCTATGTGTATATATGGAGCCGATACCATGATGGATTCAATTGTTGAAATGGTATTTGAATAGTGCAGATTTCACCGCCATCATCCAATGATTGATGTGCATAAGAAACTTTTAACAATTAAAATCAATCAATTAATAGACTTCATCTTCATAATGGAGGAAGAATATGACTATATAGGTATGTTGTATGACCTTGACTATGCTCATTATTTTAATTTACTCACACTATCTATATGTCATGGTGTTCCGCAGACCCCCTTTTCTTCATTCTCTGCCATGAAAAATTAACTTTCCATAGCTCTCCACAATTTTAAAATGAAAAAAAAAATCATTTCTTCGAAGTCTGGCGGTTAATTATTTTTATTTTATATTCTGTATACATTAAATCAAACTTTTCAAAAACAAAAAAAAAAAAAAAAAAAAATTTGAACAGATTAGATTTTGGTACTTATTACCTTGACAAGCATGAAACCGTTGGCAAAAAAAAAAGACAAGTATGAAACCAAGACCAGTTATGTTGAGAAATGGCAATTAGTAACTGCTACAATTATTAATGTCCATGGCAAATTTTTAACACGATGAAAATCATTTTGTAACAATTAATAGTCTTCTTCTTCGTAGCACCAGCCTCAACTTAACTCTGTAATTATGTCAAAATCGTCGGAATCCATTGATCCTTACCAGCTTCTCCAAATTGTTCTCAATCCTGACGGTACTGTCACTCTCTCCCATGAAGATCCACATACACCCCCCACATCTGATCCCAGGCTTCGCATCCCAGTTCTCTCCAAGGACCTCTTCATTAATCAATCAAACAACACCTGGCTTCGATTATTTCTACCCCGTGAAGCACTTGATAATAATCATCATCCGTCCACCAACAAGAAGCTACCTCTTATCGTTTACTTCCATGGAGGTGGTTTCGTCTATTACAGTGCAGCTTCTACTGCTGTCCATGACTTTTGTTCGAAGATGGCGAATCACGTCAAAGCTGTGGTCGCCTCCGTCAATTACCGCCTTGCACCGGGGCACCGGTTGCCCGCGGCTTACGAAGATGCCGTGGAGGCGCTTCACTGGATCAAAACACGCCCTGATGATTGGTTGAGACGGTTCGTTGACTATTCCAATTGTTACTTGATGGGGAATTGTGCAGGGGCTACGATCGCCTACCATGCTGGCCTACGTGTGGCTGAGAAAGGTCATCAGGATGATCTGAAGCCGATGAAGATCAAAGGGCTGATATTGCGTCAACCCGACTTCGGTGGGACTCAAAGGACACCGTCCGAAATGAGACTAGAGAAAAATCCTGTATTTCCGATGTGTGTGAGTGACTTGTTGTGGGAGCTGGCTCTGCCTGTAGGAGCAAATCGCGATCACAAGTACTGTAATCCGTCGGCGGCACCGGGGCCGGAGAAGATGGAGAAGATAAGGGAGGTGGGTTGGAGAGTGATGGTGAGTGGGAATAGGGAGGATCCACTGGTTGACAGAGGAAGAGAAGTGGTGAGTATGATGAAGGAGAAGGGAGTGAAGGTGGTGACTGATTTTGTTGAACAAGGCACTCATGGGGTTGAGTTCGTTGATCCTTCAATGGCTTCACGACTCATTCGAGTCCTCAAACACTTTATCTCTTCATCAAACAGGTGTAGTAGTTGATTACAAGTCTCACTTGAGAAAGCTTCATTGGTGTAATGTTCTCTAAAAGTTCAGAGAGTTATCACATTTAATCAGCTAATCTTTTCAGGTAGGACTCTTATTTCAAACTTGTGTCTATATATATAATACAAAACGTTGAAAACATAACTATGATCTTTATGTTTCTGTGCTTATATGTAGAGTTTATATGATATTGGGTGAGTTGAAGGCTGAAGCTAATTTCTTCTCATTGTGAGGATTTTTGGATTTCAAGCCGCTCATTTTGGGGATTGGAATCAAGTTATATGGTTTTAGACGCTACGTAAGTATATGATACAAATAAAATAATATGGGGTTGTTTGAAATATCTTATATTATATATACTCTTGCGTTTTTCAAGGCTACATGTGTTGTAAGAAATGAGGCCACCTGCATACCAAAGATAATATATTTTAATTTGGACTATGGTTAAAAATAACCTCAAGTTTTGATCAAAAGTGCGTTCAAGGTACGTATTTTTTTAAGTGTAAAATACCATGAATGTTTGAAATAAATAAAAAATACTAGAATTGTTAAATATAATCAAATATCATTACATGTGCATATACAAGAATAATGTGTGTCTCACGGTAAAAAGTAATATTGTTAAATTATATTTAACTGTTGTGATATTTTTATTTTCATTTTAATATTGATAAGTAATATTTTTGTATCTCTAAAATGTATATGGTGTTGAATGCATTTTGAGTAAAAACTTATGGGTGTTTTTCTGCTCTAAGCCTTTTAATTTTGTCATCTCTATTTTTTATAGTTTGGTGGGCACTTGAGAAAGAAATTTACGTCCATTTTAATAGAAGTACCGGCAAAAAACATGGTAATAAAAAATATAGGAAAAATTGGGAAAAAATCCTCAATTAGAGAATTAATTGTAAAATGGGACATTCTACACAGATGTAACTAAACCTATACAATATGCAACTGAGTTTACACATGTGTAACTGAGCTTCCATATGTGTAATTGAACAGGTCCCAATTTTGCAATTAATTCCCCAATGAAAGATTTTTTCCCAATTTTTCCAAAAATATATCCTTTTTATATAAATATTTTACATCTTATAGTTATTTTATTTTTACTTTTTTAAATAATAAAATTTTTACTGATTAACTTTTCTATCTTGTTAGTTTAAAATTTTAGAAAATAATTAAGAATACATTAATTTGATTGCAATATATTCAACATGGATTCTTTGGCTACAGGACAATTAGTGAATCGTACGTATGCTAACACTATCTCAACTAGCTAGTTCCGACAACATTTTAGTGCAAATTAAATTTCTAAGGAGGGATATTACATTAGTCTGGTTACATAGGCCCCATGCCACTTTCTATTGTTTCCAGGCCCGAGGTTCTTTTGCTTTTTAAGTCAACTACTGAAATTAACAGTCAAGCTAAACAAAAGCAGGTAAACGTTTTCCTATATTCAAACATTATCAGTTATTATCAGTTCTAACCGAGGTAACTCCCTCAAATGCTTTTTTTTTTTTTTGCATTAATATGTATTTAAACTAAAGACATTGAATGTAAACGGTCAAAGCCTTCTACAGTAATACAGGTGCCCATCAATATCAAATGTTTTATTCAACTAGATTTTAAGCTTTCTAAAATTTGAAGGAAAGTTAGAAAAATCACATTTTTGGAAAAAAAAAAACTACTATATATCACAAGGGCAATAATAAAGCTGCTAGATTACCCACATGGCCATATCACATCTCTCTCTGTCTCTCTCTCTCTATATATATATATCTATCTATGAAATGAAATGTTTGATAAGCCCAATGAGTCTAGTAGCTTTTGAGCCATCACTAACGAAATCAACCCCATGCATGACCACCTTCTTCCTCAAAAGTCAGTCACCACCTTTACTCCCTTCTCCTCCATTAATGTCGCCAACTCTCTTCCTCCATCAACCTGTGGGTCCCCTCGATTTCCACTCACCAACACCATCCACCCCACCTGCCTTATATTCTCCAGTCCTTCCCCGGCTGCCAGATTACACTACTCGTGGTTGCGGTTTGCCCCAACCGGCCGGCAATGCTAGCTCCCACATCAAGTCCAACACACATACTAGATAAACCAGGTTCCTCTCTAGCCTCATTTTTGACTCAGTTCTTTCACTCCCATTAAAGAAGGGCTGACGTAATATAAAACCTTTGATCTTCATTGGCTTAAGATCCTGACGTAGTCCTGCGTGGTAGGCGATTGTAGCCCCTGCTCTAATCCCCATTATGTAACAATTTTTGAGTGAAAAGAAGTTCAATTCATCAAAAGTTACTGTACATGGGCAGTAAAGGTTTGTGAGAGAAATTACAAAATAACTATATAAATTGATAAAGTCTTTAAAGTATGGACGACTAAGCTCTAACAGCAGCAATAACTTCATCCGAAGCGAAGGTGTCTAGAGTGAATAGACGCTGGTTCCTCACGTTCCATAATTTCCAGTAAGTTAGACAAATGCCAAAATTCCATGAGATGTCCAGGTTTGGTTTTTTTTTTTTTAATCATTTCACACACCCAATCTGCAGTCTCTACCGTAAAGAAATCACTACACATATCTAAGGGAAGGATTTTCTTCCAAACAGATGACGCCAAGGACAATCTTTAAAAACATGGTTGATGTCTTTAGGATCTCCGATGGTAGCGTTAAACATTAGTAAGAAGCTTCACTTTTAATAATAGCCATGTAAAGGTTCTCACGCATTGTGCCATCAGTAATCTCCACATTCGAGCCCACTTGGCATCATATTCATTCCAATTGACAGATTCTAAAGCTTCATAAGCAGACTTGGCAGTGAATGATCCTAAGTTGGAAAGGCTCCAATAGCAGGAGGTAGGGCGAAAGTTAAAAGTGATCCTAGAAATATTCTTCAGGATATTTGGTGGCAGCAAATGTTGGAAGAAGCTCCACTCCCAGGCACCACCTTCATTGGTATAATCCGATATCACTTTGGAGAGCTCTGAATCCAAAATATCAACATAAGAGTGGTGTTTGAGAGGCCCAAGATCATTTACCTAGTAGTCAAACCAGAATTTAACAATTTTGCCATCCTCAGGATTACGTTTAATATAAAAAGATGCCTCTTCCCAGATTTTAACTAGATTCTTCCATGGAGTAGAAGAGTTCGCCTTGGAGCAAATTCCCATATTAGCTTTGCCACCATACTTCCCTTTGAAAACCAAAACCCATAGAGTGTCAGGTTCCGAGTGGAATTTGTAAATTAATTTCATTAGAAAAGCTTTGTTCTGAGATTCCAACCTCAATAATCCACCTCCTCTATGCTTCAATGGCTGATATAGATCACTCCTCTTAACTAGACTAATTCCTTTTTGATTGTCAGAATAACCCCAGATAAACTTCCAAATAATCCTCTCTAATTCCTTCTAAATAGAGGATGGGAGTAATGTGCTCTACATCGTGTTGAAAGGAATGGAAGAGAGGGCATATTTAGCAAGTGTGAGGCGTCCCACAAGGGAGAGGCAATGACTTTACTATCTTGAAAGTTTGGATTGCACTCTGTCAACTATGTATTTGTAGGTAGTGTTTTGACTCTACAATTAATTAAAGTACACCCAAATACTTGCCAAGTGAATCAGCTTGTCCATAACCAAATTGGTGGCAAATGTTCCTTTTGATTGAAGGAGTTACATTCTTTGAAAAGCATATTTTAGTTTTGGACTGGCTAGTTTTGTGACCATATGAGAGACAAAACTTATGAAGGATCTTCTTAATTAACTCAACCTAAGAAGTAGAAGCATGCCCGAAAAGAATCAAATCATCAGTGTAAAAGAGATACCTCTTCGAACCAATTTGTTAAGCTTCTGGGATCCTTCAGTAATGGTGTGGTGAGTTGAAAACGCAGTCTCTATTAGGCAACTATGTAGAGGATTTTTGTCGGTTACCTATCTTAGCTTTATTGGTGCTTTTCGTTTCATTTCCTTTCCTTCTTGGAGCATTTGTATCGCCATTTGGGTAAGGTCTGACATAGTCGTACACATCATGGCCGCTAATATCCCCGGACTGCATCCTATTAAGGACCTTGTATCTCGACATTGTAACGACATGTTTGTACCCCAAACGATCATCTTTTCTGTAACCTCTATCAAAGGTGTGTCTCTTACGTTGAACCTGCATCCATTCACCAAATTGTGATGATGCACGAGTTTCTTTCATTGTATCCTGTGCTATCTTCTCTGGGCAAGATTCTTGAAGATGGCCATAACTTCCACAGTGAAAACATATGAGAGGGAGACCTTCATACTCCATGCAGATGATCTCCCCATCAACTTGAATTTTAGAGGTTAATGGTTTAGTCAGGTTGATGATCACAACTAGTCTAGCAAACTTGCATATGTCTCCCAATTCTATATTGTAGTCCATCTTATGACTTCTCCAAAGACACTCCCTATAGAGTGAATTACATTCTTGTGGCAATATCGGGTTGGAAGTCATAGTAGTCTTACCCAGCCAAACACCTAGTTAATTACATGATTCTAGGGCTTGAACGATGGTGACCAAGGTTGGACAGTAAGATAGTGCCTAAAGATTAGCCAGGGCCCTCTGATAAGAGCATTTTGATAATCCAAGTCATCTTTAAACTTGACCAAGAAGCCTTCCTCATCAAGATCTGTGACCTGAAGTTCTCCGATTGGGTTCCAAATATTGTGCAGTTGTGTTCTTAACTGTCTATATCCAATCAAACAACCCAACAATTGCACAATCACCGCAAAATCCATTGTCTTATTTAGAATATCGAGAATATGGAATGCAAAGCTGACCATTGGAATATTACCATTCATTCCAATGGAAACGTCACCTTGTCTCAAAGTGATATTTTCTTCCTCTTCCTCATCATTCAGTAACGTATCAGTATTCAGCAACTTATCTTTGTAGGATGGTGCTTTAGTACCCATAGAGGTTTTATCAACCTCCATGTCTTCAATAATACTATTTGGCAACCCTAGAGTAGCTTCTGGAGTCTCAGGAACATATTTAGAAAACCGGGTAGGCGAAATATGTGATTCTGGAATATCCAAAGACGGAGAGTTGTCCTCTTCTATGTTGTCATTGTTGATTATGTCTTCTCTAAGCTTGACCTTAACTACTAAAACGGGGATTTTCAAATCCAATGAAAATGCCTTATGCCTTATAACATCTAGCACACGGTGGATATCAACAATCTCTAACATCCAACATTAACAGAGTTGGAAGTGAGAGGCTCTCACGCCCAACTCTCTCAAGGTAGTGAGTGGCTATGCCTTTCAAATCCAGCCTTTAAATGGCTGGACATGAAAGACTATGCCTGGATAAAAAAAATAAATTTTTTTATATTATTAAAAGATAAATATTTAGAAAGAAATTAATTATGTCCACCACAAATCTTATAAATTCAGCAACTATACAATCAAACAATAAATGAATTACAAGAAGAATGTAAGGAGATGACAACTGTAACATTCTAAATTTTATTTTCATGCCTTAATTATAATTAAGAAATAACTATTGGTGATGAAATAATTTATCAGGTAAGTATTAAAATTTAAAAAGGATTGATAATAAATTTAAAAAGAAATAATAATAATAATAAATGACAATAAATACGGCAGATGAGGGGCGGTGGTGGCAGAAAAAGAAGGGGGGAGAGAGAGGAGAGTTGGTAGTAGTTGCAGAGTGCGGTGAAGACAAAGAAGAAGGAAAGAAAGAGAGATAAAAAAACAAGAAGAAGAAGAAGCAAGTCATGAGAGAAATAATAATAGGATTTTAATATTTATATATATATATATTAATAGAGGGGAGCAGCAAGCGTTGGGGGTTTATCCCTTCCATTCACTTCTCTTCTCCATCTTCGGAGGAGTGAAAAAGTATGAGTAGAAATTTTGATGTCCTTCAACCACTAAGCTCTGTTGGAGTTCAGTTTTAAGAACGGAGACTAATGAGTTGGGTTATAATCCTTATGTTAATTGTATCCTTAGTCTTATGCATGTGATAGTGTTAAAGAATGTGGACTAATGGGTTGGGTTTTAACATTTATATTGATTGTGTCCTTGGTCACTTGTATGGATTTATTACATTGGATTTATGGATGATTTTGTGTTTTGATCCAAATATGTTGATATGATAAAAAGAGACAAAAAGTTTTTGAAAGTGATAGATAAACTCTTCTATAACCATGATTAATTCTTTAATAATTGTTAATTAGGCTAAATGCCTTGTTTAGTGAAAAGGGTCATTTTAACAACAAAAAATCAGGGAATAAAGATGCAACACCCAAATAGTAATAAGTATAAACTATAAGTAGGAATCTTAAACTATCAATAGGAAGCATAATGAACAAAAATGTTATAAAAATTTCACAATAGTCAATGTTATATTGCACTTGAAAACAAACCTTCTGTATCTGAATAATTTTTTTTTTCTTGTATCCTATTTGCATCTCTTGTTTTCCTTGTAATCTACATGTTAATTGGATCAAGTGGTTATGTCTCCGTTATGTGATTATTTCTGGTGGATATCAAAACTTCCCTTTCTTTTCTTAATTTTTTTTAAAGCCATCAGTTGAAAATAAACTTAGAAAAACAGAACATACATATGGTATCAAGATATATATGAATGTTTAACTTCTATTTTTAAAAGCCAGCTTTACACATAGAAATACAATTAAAACCAAAACTTCATTATATTAAAAGATAAAAGACTACACTGTTACACTAATATAATGGAAAAGATCTTGACCCTAAACAAAAAATGCAAATCACATACTCACAGAGACCACTTTTAGGCCTGATCCACTCACCACCTATGGTTGAGAGAACAGAGGAGTGCTGAAATAAAGCTCAGATTCCAATTTGAGTGGTAGTTTATTGTTCTCCATTACCTATCTCACATGGAGACTCTAAAATGAAGAGAAGGCTAAGAGGAGGATGAGGATGAGGACGAGGATGAAAATGGAGAGGAAGAGGAGGAGGGAAGGCGGGGGAAGCATGGGCCGCAAGAGCAGGGGAAGGAGGAGGATGGAGAGAGTGAAGAGTAGGTCATGAAGGAGTATCTTAACATTATAGAGAAGGATGAGGTGGTGGCGAGATAAATTCGGTTTTGAAAAATGGAGACAACGCAAAAAAGGAATAGGAGATAATGAAGAAAAATGAGAGGTTAAAAAGTGGAGGTTGAAAAAAAGTGATAAAGAGGTTTTTAAAAGCCTTCTAGAGACCCTCTCACATCCAGCCTCAAAATGTTGGACTTGAGAGGGTCTTCAAGTGACCCTCTCAAGTCTAGTAATTTTGGCTGGATGTGAGAGGGTATGTGAGAGGGTACCCTCTCAACTCCAGCCATTTTGGCTGGATTTGAGAGAACGGCTGGACTTAAAAGGTGACCCACTCATGTCACCTCTCAAGTCTAGCTTCAAAATGTTAGACTTGAGAGGGTCTTCATAGGACCCTCTAACCCTTTATTGTTGGACGTGAGAGGGTATCCTTTATTTAGGCAACCCTTTCATATCCATCCCTTTATTGTTAAACGTGAGAGGGGGATATAAAATCACCTTTATGTAGCAGTGATATTGGAATTACAATTCTGTCTAGGATGCTGCGGGGGTTTAGTTTTTATGTTGCTCTCATCAAAAGGTTCTGAATGAAGCATGATAACAAAATTCTAGAGAGAAGGTATAGCTTCTCTATCTATAGTCATTTCTTCCATCCATCTTCCTCCATTATGTAACAATTTGAATGGTCAATGAACTCTCTTAACCAATTGTTAGGGATTGTTTTGGTCCAGTGAATTGCCTCCACCCTGTCCTTATAGGCCGTTGGAAACCGGTGCTCCGAAGCAAGGCGGTAATCCAGTGAGGCAACCATAGCTTTAATGTCATTGCTAACTTGAAACACAAGTTGTGGACAATAATAGAAGATGCACAAGATGCACTGTAAGAGATGAAACCACCTCCATGGAAGTAAGCAATAAGAAGTAACTTGTTCTTGTTGGAGGGATGATTATTATCCAGTACTTTTCTGTGAGGTAGGAAAAGTCAAGCCCAAATGTTGTTTCATTGGTTAATGATGAGATCCTTGAAAAGAACAGAGATTGGAAGGTTGAGATTAGATGTGGGAGATGTACGAGGTTTTGCATGTGAGCGAGTGAAAGAACCATAAACATTGAGGATGATGTGGAGAAGCTTGTAAGGATGAATGGATTCAGATTTTGACATGGTGATGATAGACAGATAGAGAATGCTTCTAGGCTTGTTATTTTTTCCTTTATAATTTTTTTTTTGGTAATGAAGACTATTTTTTCCCTTCTTTAGATGAAATGAAGACTACATATTGAATCCATATTCACTTGCTTTATGATAAGGATTGCTTGGATTCTCATGTTTATGCGTGTATTGTGGTCAATATTGTGACCTCCACAAGGTAGAATTGCATATTGTGGTGGCTTTGACTATTTATAAATATTAGATAACAATTTGATCCTATGTATGAATGTTTTAATTACCTTAGTATGCAAATACACGATGGGGTAGTGTCGTTTAAACTTTGTTCTCATGGGTATGCTATTATATATTATACACGATAGGGCAGTGTCTTTTAAACTTTTTTCCTGGTTTTGGTAAAACATGTTAAAAGTGAATGTTGGAGCTATATATAAAAGCACTTCGTCTTCATGTTCATCATCATCCAAATTAACAGAAACAGAATTCTCGAACTCAACTCTTTTGTTTCCATGTCATCAGCATCTGAATCCCTTGATCCATACTAGCTCCTCCAAATCCCTTAATCCCGATGGGACTTTCACTTGTTCCTTTCCTAATCTCTGAACATCAGCCGTGTCACATCCCAACCTTCCTATCTCTATTCTCACCAAAGATCTCACCATCAACCAATCAAACAACACTTGAGTCCAATTATTCCTATCTCGCAAAGCACTTGATAATAAGCTTCCCTCCAACAAGTTCCCTCTCATCATTCTGTTTCAAGGAAGTGGCTTCATCGTATCCAGTGCTGCTTCTACTTTTTACCACAACTTCTGTTCGACAATGGCAAATCAAGTCAAAGCCACGGTGGCCTCTGTGGAGTATCGCCTTGCTCCGGAGAATCGACTTCCGACGGCTTGAAGATGCTGTAGAGGCACTTCACTGGCTAAAAACCAGGCTCTGAGTGTTCACTAACTATTCCAATTGTTACGTGATGGGGAATACAATTGCCTAATATGCAGGTCTACGTGCAGCTGAGGAAGTGAATGATATGAAGTCGATGAAGATCAAAGGGCTGATTTTACGTCAAGCATTCTTCAGTGGGATCCAAAGGACAGAATCAGAAATGAAGTTGTAGCAATCAATGCTATCCATAGGGGCCTACAGCTATGCCAACAACTGCGGATGAGAATAGAAAAGCTCTACACTGACTCTTTAGTGGCACTTCACCTCCTACTCATTGTTTGCGATTTGGAACACCCATTGTATGCAGAGACAAAAGTTTTGAGATCCCTAGTTCTTTCATGTTGGGATCTAGAGATGACTCACTCCACAGGGAAGGAATCTGATGTGCTAACCATCTAGCCCAAATGGCTCATGAACTAGAATTGGATTTTGCGATCCTAACAAAACCAATCCCCCCCTATTTGTATTATATAATTAACTGTGATTTTGGCAACCTGCCATGAACATCTAATGTTGTGGTCTGATTTGTCGACAATTTGTACCTTTCAAGCTTGATGCCTACCTTTCTAATACCAAAAAACAAAGAAAGAAAAGAAATGAGGTTGCAAAGGAATCTCGTTTTACCATTGTATGTGAGTGACTTGTTGTGGGAGCTGGCTTTTCCGGTGGGAGCGAACCAGGACCACGAGTAATGTAATCCGGCCACTAGGGAAGGGCCGGAGAAGATAAGAGAGGTGGCCGGGGTGGAGGGTGATGGTGAGTGGGAATGGAGGGGACCCACTGGTTGAAAGAGAGAAAGAGTTGGCGACGTTAATGGAGAGGAGAAGCTCGGAGTGACGGTGGTGACTGATTTTGAAATAGAAAGCTCTCATGGGGTATTGTTCACTAGCCTAGGTTCTTTTATGTCTCTAATCCAGTACTATCCATAATAAGAGTCAAGCTCAAACGCTAATTTTATTTCTTTCTATTATTTTTACTAAAAGAAAGGATTAAAATGAAAAAAATACAATTGAGCTTTTATTTCTTTCATTTTTAACGTTCATAGTTATTGTAACCTTGAAACAAAAAGAAAAGCTCAAAATTCCGATTCAATTAGAGTTTAAACTTTCCAAAAGTTGAAGAAAATTCTTCAATCATCTTTAGTCTTTTAAATTTATCTTCATTTTATTTTTGGTTTACAAGTTTCATTTCATTTAAAATATTGATCCTTGTAATTTGAGAAAAACCTAAACAAGTTTACCTTTGAAGGACTAAAATCAAAATGAGGATAAATTTAAGAAATTAACGATTGTGTTAACCCTTAATTCATTCCTTTTCATCCATTATCTTGCTTTGAAATGAATTTTATATTCCTGCATGAACGTCACTCTGATAAATTATTCTGATGTTTAATTAGAGCTTTATGACTATTGAAAAAGTCCACAAACGTTCTTTTTAGAGTTAGTTCCTAGATGTTAGAATTAACAACTCCACCCCTCCCCCCAAAAAAAAAAAACAAAAATTTAGCTGAGACTTCAGAGTATTATCCAGCGCCAGCAGGCTCAGATGCTTTGTCTGTGTTTGCATCCATAGTGTCTACTAATTTTTTTTTTTTAAGGAAACCAGGAGGTAATCTCCAAGCCAAAATCTAGAGATTAATTCTCCCAAGGCATATCGCGCTTTGTCTCTTCCAACTAGTATAGCCTGATTTGAACTCAAGACATCATGTTTAAAGACCCAACAATCTACCAACTGTGTTGAACTTTGTCGGGGACGGCGGTGTCAGCTGCGCCCCAATTTTAGGGCTCTTCCCATGTGTATTTTTTTTGTTTCTTTAAATCATTAGATTCTACATAAAATGAGTGACATTTTGATATTTTATGTGTAAAAAATGGTCCAATTGTCAATTTTTTATGATTTTTCAAATATGAGCACCTAAAAAAACATTAAAGTTATCCAAATTTTGGAGAGCATATATTTAAAAAATCATAAAAAATTGAAAAATGAACCATTTTTTACTCGTAAGATATCAAAATATCGCTCATTTTATATAATAATTCAGTGATGTAAAGAAACAAAAAAATAGAGTACATATGGGAAGCACCCCAAAATTGGGGTGCAGCAGAGGGGCACAACTGACAGCCCCATCTCGACTTTGTCGGTTATGTCTGTATTCATTTATTTGCCGAATCACAAGGAAATGCCATGCCTTCTGGTCAGTGTCTGTGATTTGATCTAATGTTCTAGCGATTGTTGCTTAATTAGCTGCATGTTCAATTTTTAGGCTTTAGTTTTCATTAAAAAACAGAACTTGGTTTTATTATTACTCATGTTGATGCTAAATTGTAGGGTTTTTGGTTGAGAAAAGGTGTTAATCTGTTAGTCTTATTTTTATTTTTACTTTTGACTTGTCTTATATTTACTTATTGCGCATGTTTGCAAAAATGAATATCAGAAAAGGAAATGAATGATTAGCCGCTTGTGAATTTGAGCTTGTAAATGGTGATCCAGCTTGTGAATTCAATTTTTTCTGGCTTCATAATCTATTAATTTAGACGTTCAAACTTGCTTTAAATAATAGATTCTGTGAACAATTTACTCAAAGAGAACAAACAAGTTAGCATAGTCTTATACGCTATAAACGAGGTCTTATATTTAGAACGGAAAAAGTAAGTTCACCTTGAACAATTGATCATCAGTTGTCTCATTATCTACAATATATTTGCCTGTGCCTACAGGTGGATCTGTGATCAGTTGTTGTCCCTCCTTTTCTTTCTCAAAAGAATGAGAGAAAATCATTCAGAGCTATGGCTAATTACATCCATGGCGCTTTTGATCACTCTGATAGTTGCAGAACTAATACAATCAAAGTCAAAGATGAATTCCACGGTTGCCTGGGGGAATAAGGGGCTGGCTTTTGATCGGCGACAGCATTGATTGGTACAATGCAGTTGCAAGTTTCCATCCTCCTCAATCTGTTGAAGAAATGGTTCGAAGGTACTTAGCAAGAAAAGTGCATTATATTGTAACGTTTGAAGTAGTTTCAATTGAAAAAGATGTAAATACATGCTTTATTCATTGATGTTTGTCTGGACTGATGAAGAATCTGGACAAAACCATTCTATTAAATAATCATATTTTATTAGAGATAAACTATAGAAAGCCTATTAGTCTCTGTCAAAAGACTAAGATTTTTTTATGAAAAACTATTGTGTTTGATGAAAATCTGATCCTTTGGCATAGGTATGGTGAGATAGCTTCAACCGCTTTGTGATTAAAAATGAAGGGAAGTTATTTCAGTCGAGTTACCTGAAATCATCTAAGAGATTTGGTTGGTGTGATCAAAGTGCAAGGGATTGCCTCCACAACATGATGCGCTTAGAGAGTCTCAAGTTCCATTTCTTGAATGATATTCAGAAGGTCATGATTCAAACTCTTGGCAATTTCAAGAACAGTCAAGTCATCCTCCGCCAAGATGTTTGCAGAATGGCAAGTTCTCACAGTTGATGATGTATACGTGCACAACATAACCTGCATTATTCAGTGCATATGAATCAGATCAATTAATCTCCGTACAACTTGCTGCAGGTGGCCATAAATTGCTCGATCAAATATTATTATTGAGTGTCAAGTGAATCTCAAGTCACAGAAATGGCTCCAATTGTTTTCTCACTTTGTTGATGGTTGTTTATCTTTTCCCATCAACGTGCCAGGGTTTACATACCACACTGCTATGAAGGTGCCATAAGCTTAATTCTTATTTAACTCATGCAGTTCTGCGTACATTTTGAAGTAGAACCTAGAGAAGGTTATTGAATGAGGAAACCTTAGACATCACAGAATTTTTCCCTTGGCAGTTTATGATGTTAAATGTTACTACGATCCATCTGGGATTATCAATGGTGAAACTGTGTTGAAGTGACATTCTTAGGTTTTTATCAGGGAAGGGAGAAAATCATAAGCAAGATAGACAAGATCATAGAGTTACACAGACAACAATCTTCTCTTTGCAGGGAATGAAACAACCACCAAAACAATGCTTTTTGCGGTCTATTTCCTCACTCATTGTCCTAAAAGCCTTGAAACAGATAATGGTACTTTTAACTTCTGACCCATATGTGAAATTATTCATTTAGAACTATTTTCCTTGACTTCAAGTAATTAAGGTGATATTTTTTGTCCGTTTCATTGTTCTTACAGGTTGGTATCTTGAATAGGATGAGCAAGAATCTGTGAGGTGTAATTCAGGAGGAGGAGAAATGCTTACCTGGAAAGATTATTAAGCAATGCCATTCACTCAGTGTGCAAGAATCTGATGCTGTTGTACTGGTTTTCAAAATTAGACAATTTTGGTGAGATGCTTCATCTCATAAATGCTGTTATAAAATCTCATGCTATCTTCCACAGACAGTCAATTGATGAAACATTGAGACTTGGGGGTATTGCCATTTGGTTTACCGAGAGAAGCAAAAGAAGAGGTTAACTACTTTGTATTGGATTGATTTTATCACACTAATTCATATTCGATAAACATGTGATAGTTATAAAAATCAGACCGACAACTAACTTGTTTCCCTTGGATCAGACACAACACAATCTCATCTAGTGACTAAACATTTGAGTTCTTTTCTGTGTCTTGGCATTTAAACGGTTATACTCCATTTGACCATTCGAAATTGTTAATTGATTCCACATCTATGATTATCCTTTCTAAACCATGAGTCGTGAAAACATGATAAAACAACATGTTACCGTGTTTTCACATGTCAATGACAAATAAAATTGATACTATTAATAAACGAAACTTAGTACTTATCATATATTATTTCACTTATTTAACATATTGCCATGTTGCAATTTTCCATTTATTTTCAATTCACACACATGGAATTATGGCCACGTCTAACAAGAAAATTTAGTGTACTTTTCTTTTTTTTTACAATAAGGTCCTTTTGAAACTTTCAAATATATCTTTGGAGAGTTAAAACTTAAAACCAAGATCCCTTTGCAACCAATTTCGGCAAAGGGTCCCTGAATGTAATTCTCCCATAATATATTCGTGTTTGTTTCGAAATTGAGGAGTTCAAGTGCAAGATTAGAAATTAGATATATTCCTTATAATCATATATCATTGTGCCTGCATAATAGAATAAGAAATGAGTTGTACAATCAACGAGCAGATATATACTCCTGTACATTACATCTTGCTTTGAATTTTTGTCAATTTTTTTGTTTGTTAAAATATGTGCATCCTCCTACTAAAATAATTCATCAATGCCAGATACTAAATGATGACACCTTTGTAAGGAACTAATCCTTCAACTCTGTAATTTTCATCAATTTTTTTGTTGCCCACCGGTTCATTGGAGCT
Organism: Vachellia collinsii; assembly: GCA_006871305.1. Lineage (NCBI taxonomy): Eukaryota > Viridiplantae > Streptophyta > Magnoliopsida > Fabales > Fabaceae > Vachellia > Vachellia collinsii. The sequence goes on from QFDD01120081.1 coordinate 47,340, forward strand.
TTGCTTCAACTACATCGGGATCCAACTCACATCTCTCACCTAGCTGTGGTGGGTAAATCTTCCAATTGAGATTTCTGCATATGCTGGGGCTCAAAGTCGATACTTCGTTTACTATCAAACCGCTTACCATTTGGATCAACCTCCATTGATAATTTTCTTCAATTTTATTAACCTACAGCTAGAGGTGAGAAAAAATGCCCAGCTTATAACATCCCAAATTTTGACTAATGTATTATGAAATGTAATTGAAACTTTAAGAAGCCAATTACAAAATTTTGGGTAAATATGAATAAATTTTTGGATCAAAAATATTTTAAAAAATTAAAAAAATAAGTAAAATTACCTAAAATTTATTAAAATGATTATTCTACTAAAGGTTAAATTTTGAGGGGACAAAAAAAGTTACCCATTGGAATACTTTATGTCATTCTGGGGTTACTGAGGGGGAAAAAAAAGAAGCAAAAAAAAAAAATTTAGACGTGGACAGAGGCATTAAAGCCTCTGCCCCCAGCTCCCTCACTCACTCATTTATTCATTCCTTCCCGTTGTCTTCTTCCCGTGGAGCCAGAACAGCGAGAGACATCGAGAAAGAAAGAGAGACAACGACGGTGAGGTTCTTGCCGGAGAAGTAGCTGGAGAACGCATGCAACCGAGGAATATTGACCCAGGTGAACTCGGCTTCTTCATTTCCGTCTCTGAAATCCATTTTTGGGGGTGAGTTTGAGCTTCGAACAGTTCATAAACCAGAAGCATTAAAGAAATTCACCGATTAATCCCTTTGTATGTGTAAGATTTGAGCTCTGTGGGTTGATTCAAGTCGTGCGCGCTGTTTCTTGTTCAAACTGAGGTCTGTATGTATGTGTTCACTGTTTATGCGATTCTGAGCTGTGATTTTGTGATAATAAAGTGAGATTATCTGCAAATAATCCTTAGAGAAGCTTTAAGGGCGAATGCATGTCTGATTTGTTGCTGGGTTTGTTGGAACAGAGACAGGGGTCTCGGATCTTGGTTTATCTGAGGTCAATGTATGAATTTTAAATGGCTTAAATGCTTAATGCGGATGAGGATAACTGAACATATGAGTTGTGGTCTTAGTGTGCATGTAAGTTTTCTTCTTTGATGTGTGTCTTGCTGGAATTGAGGAACCGAAGAACAGGGGGAAAACTTGGATTTTAAAATGGGCCTCGGGTCCTTTTGAAATCTGATGATAGGAGAGACTAAAACAAAATAATGAACTACAAGAATATATATATATATAGGCGTGTGGGTCTGTGAGTGTATGTATATACACACACACACATATATATATATATATATGCGCTCTGTAAACTGGGATTTGAGATTTATGAGTTAAGGAATTGTTGTTTAGAAGATGAAATGGTTCAAGAGTATATTTTTGCCACTGTTTAGCAAAAATTCAATGAAATAATAGAAGGATATTGGAAATGGGACCTCAAGTTCTAGGGAAAACTGAGGTAAAATGGAAAATAGGGGTATATACATATGCATGCTTTGGATGTGAGTAATTTCAAGTATTCATTTTATTATGTGTGTGAACGTGTGCGTGTCAGAGTGTGTGTGTGTGTCTAAACTGAAGCTTGAGTTGTGGTTTAGAGAAACTTTGGGTCTGACAGAAATTGTTTTTGTTTTTAGAAGTTGGGCAGAGAAAAGCAGTTGTGACGAGGGAGGTTATGAAATACATATATGCATGCGTGTATATTTGGGTGTGTATATAAAAACTGCTTGGGCCCTCTTTGATTTCTGGAATTAAGTTTTAGTCAACCATGAAATGAGTGATAAAATGAAGTTAAACCTTTTAAGCATAAGCAAACTTGCAAGCAGAGTCGAGAACATTATTTTGAAAACTTCATGGTGTTGAATTTCAGATTTTTGCTGATTGGGGATTACATAGTTTGCTTTGGAGAAATAGCATGAAGTTTAGAGTTTTTTAGAGTCTTTGACAAGAATTAAGTACATGTTTGGTAAACTTGCAAAACCATGGTTTTAAAGAAAAATCATGTTTTGAAATAACTGTTGATAAACATGTTTCGAAAATGCAGAATAGCTTCTGGGTCCAAAACCATTGTTTCAAACAATGATAAACAAACATACTCAGATTCTCCAGAATAGCTTTTAACCCTTAAAACCATGGTTTTCCAAAAGCTATTCTTTCCAGCTTTTTCATAAGCTATTCTCCAGAATTCATTCTCTAAAAATAATTTTTACGCAAATCAGACAGGAGCTATTTTCCAAAAGCTAATCTAAACATGCTCTTAATAAAGTTTGCATGTTTAAATGATTGAAAGATTTAAATTCAATGTTGCCACTATTTGGTTAAGTTGGATAAATTGGATAAGAAAAACTGTTAGTAAAGTGGCAAGAATAATGAAATAAAAGCAATTGAACTTTTATTTTGCACAGTTATCTATGAATAGATTTTAAAATAACTAAATGGTTTTTGTTGACCATAAAATTTGCTAAGTAAATAATACTCATAATAAGCTTTCAAATGAGTACTATAATGCGTTGTTTAGACAAGTATGTTGTAAGTTATGAACTAATGAAATTTGGTTCTTAAATCTGAAAAATTAGAAATGTTGGTTAACAAGCAGTAACATTTGAGCACTGATTTGTAAATATGTATTGATTATAAGTAGTGAAAGGTAATTTTCTTTAAAAGTAAATACAGAGAGCTTCAAATAGAAGTTTAAACCGTTGTATTTGGAAATTTATGGAACAAGAGATGGTTTTTCAAAAATAATTAAAAAATTTCAAAGTCAAAAAAAGGAAATTAAATAATATAAAGGAGTAGAAGTGGGGTTAGGAAAAAAAGATGAGCTTAATGAGGCTCGATAAGTGTATAATTAACGTAATATTATACGTGTATATTTTTAGGATTTGATATCTGCTTGAACATCCTGAGGAGGTCTGGAAAAGGGATTACCAAAGGAGGTAACGATAATCAAAAGAAGACAGGTAGAAACCTTTTTTATTTTATTCTTATATATTTAATTCTGTATGCTTGTTTGTGCCATATGTGTTATGCGTGTTGTAATATGTGGATCAATAGATTCTGTGAAAGAACGATTGTATGTTTTTAACAGAGAGGTACTCATAAATTAGAGTATGGATATTGCTTTGCAAGCTTTGCAGAATAGCCGATTTTGAGAAGGAACGGTTATCCTGATACTCAATGATTGAGTGGTAATCAGATAAGAGTATGTAATTGCATGTTATGCAATGTATTATTGTCCATGATCATGTTATATGCAAAGCTGTTGAGGGAGAAACTCATGATGTGAATTATTGTCGTATAAATGATGTATGAACATGTGACTTGTTTTTGCATAATTGTGAATTATACATATGATTATATGATAGATTGTGGTTTCTACAGAGATTTTTGAATCTCACCCTTCCTTTCCACAAAATATAATTAAAGTGGGTAGCTCAAAAGGCATGAAAGTGGTGACTAAAGAGATATAGAAGGGGAGAATGAAGGATAATGAAGAAGATGGAAGAACACCTTTTACATAAACTTTTGGCTTTAATTAGTAGTTAAGGTTTTATTTTGATGATAGAAGCCTTGATGGCTTAAATAGTTATATATATATATATATGCTTGTATAAGTTATGTATATAATAATATGCAATAGAAGGCAATGGCCTAGCTAAAGCGTGGTGAGCCCATAACTCACAGGTTTCAGGATGAGCCCATAACTCACAGGTTTCAGGATCAAACTTGGTTCATTGAATCTTTTTAAAAAGTTTTATATAAAAGTTATTTAAAAAGTTAAAAAAAATATTTCGGAAAACCTCATTCTAACAAATGTGGACAAAAGTTATTTTATGCAAGACTCTTTTATCTAAATGGATTTAGAATAGGTAGGATCAAAAGACAGGCTTGACACAACTCGCCAAATCAGCCCGCCTAGCCTAACCTGTTTTTTTTTAAATAATATATGTTATATTTTTTTTACTTTTTTCATCTCATTATTTTTTTACAAAAAAAAATAACATTAAATTCTATTTTTTAAAGATAAACAACACCTAATATATTCAAAAGTAGTATAAAATATATTATTTTTTCATGTCAACTTTCTATAATACTATATTTGTTTTTTTGCCTATTCTATAATACCATATTTAAAATTACAATAAAATATTAATACTTATAATTATTAAATTATAAAGAGATATAGTAAGATAATGTTTCTTTTTTGCCAAAACAAAATAATATTGCAAGTTGAAAATTTTTCAATTATATTTTTATTTTTTGAATAAATTGTTTTTCGTGGGATGGGCTTGGGCCATTCTTTTCCTTCCCTACATACAACTATTTCATCTTGTAAAACGAAGTGTCTCAACTATCATCCCTGTTGAGTGACCCAAAGGCATTGGGTTCAATTTAGTCTATTATCATGCAAAATGTGATGTCTCTAAGGTACGATGGTGGGTCTGTAGTCCATTCTTCATTGGCCCAAAATAATTTTTAACGACGACAGCTCGTGACTAAGAACTTTTCCTTTAGAGATACTTCCTAATTAAAGATGCTTCAGCTGCCAGTAAAAGCAAATAATAAACTGAAAAAAAAAGTTAAATGATATTGGTTTAAACTTTCTTTTATATTTGTATATGTTTAAAAATGAATTGAATTTATATACTTCATGTTCATAAATATGACTCGGGGGTTGGCTGGAGTGAAATAAAAGGGCACGGTGAAGGGTAGCAGTGGAAGAAGAAATTTCTTCCCAAAATCTCTATTTTAAAAGAGAAGTTGAGGGAGAATGTAATGAGGGCCACACCTCATTTTTCCTCCTCCTTCATTTTTCACTTTTCTTGAAAAATCCCAATCCTCACATATTTTCTCTTTTATGTTTTATTTTCTCTCAAATTTTCCTCCCATATGTTCAAACAATCATGGGTTTGAAGAGAGAGTTTTCAAACTTCATTCAAGAGATCTAAATTAAATTCCATTGTCTAATGCTATTTTTCCATCAGACTCATCGTGGGGCTTACCAAATAAAAAAGAAGAGAGAGAGAGAGGTTAAAATGCAATATAGTAGCACTAACATAGGTCAATCTCTAAAGAGCAGGAGCAACAAACCTAGATCGCGTTTTCTCACTCCCTCCATCCCCGCTTCCTCCGTACACTCCTCCATGCAAGCTCCAACCATCATGCTCTCTCACTTCTCCCATTCATCTCCGTTTCCTTCCACTATAATTGCAATGGGTTTGAAGATTTCAGCCTTCACCATAGTGGTTAAATTCTTCCGTCTGATGGTGATGATGAAGCTAACCAGAGTCCTTAAGCTAATTAGGGGAGTTCTATGTTCTTAATTTCATTTTTCCAGTAATTAATGTTTAGATTTCAGTTCCTAAGGTGTCTATGGATTGTGATTTATATGCATGGTTGGGGATTGTATTTAGGTTTCTCTTGCATTCTAGATTGTGAAACTTGTATTATATTTGTATTCTTGGAATTTAATCGGACTATGGCACTTCTTTTTGTCATTCGAGTGGTGTACTTTACTTATTCTCTTAAAATCAATTAGTTCTCTAGCTTTTTAGGAATTAATTGGAGGTAGAGATGATCTAATATAAATCTGGTTTGAGTTAAACACTAAGATATTTTTAATTAATCAATTAATTCTAGGTTTCCAAATGATATTGAAAAGTTAGAAGTATTGCTAAATAAGGTGTCTTGTTTGTCTTTATATTTAATTAAGCGAGGAACTCTATTTTAAAGATGGACAAGGAAGGTTAGTGAATTCAATCATCTAGAACATTCATCTTATAGAATTTAAATTCATTCATTCACTTCACATTTTGAAAATATATAAACAAGGTATTTGGTTTAATTAGGAAGTAAAAAACACACTTGGTACTCTTAGATTAATTTGTTAATTACACTTGATTAAATAGGATAGAGTACAGGCTCTTTAGAGGTCGACCTTGGTTAATGCTATTATATTGCATTCTAGTTTAGTTTCCTTTGGACATTCAGAATCTACGATGCATGAATCCAACCAAGTTCTTTATTTTGACAGCTCAGCCCCAAAACTAGCTTGTAAGTCCTCAAGTAGTGATGATGGTCTAGGATCTAATCAACTATTGATTCATGAGCACATTTAAAAAATAATATAGATACCTGATGAGGATCCCATAGACATTTTACTTGTCTTAGAAAATTGAGAGTAAATTCTTCAGCCTACGTTACCCCTTAACTTAGTCTATGTATTATAATACACACACATAACACTTGCAATATATTAATATTATAATTATCTCTCACTACTTCCCTATTATAGTCATATAGTGATTGGGAGCCACTATTAAAAATCTGAAGGTTATTAGATCTTCTACCACAAAACACACATAGAAACAGTGTTCCATCTGTTCTAAGCTTAATATATTACAACAAAACTAATTGCTTAGAATAAGAGAGAATAGTCTAATTAATTAATTGATATAATCCACATGCATGATTACTGAACAAATTTAGTCTAACAGCATCGATGATGCCCGAGGAAAAATGTGTTTTAAAAAGGGCTCCTCATTAAATGGTCAATCCTTTGATGTGAAACATGGATTTTTCATATTTTATTCGTTGAACCCAAAATAATCTCCGAAGTGTTTAACTATTTGAACCAAAATTAACCGGAATCGTAAGCCGACAATTATACTTTCTTTAAGTTGATCTATCTCTTTCTATGTTCATCTCATCAATATATTAACGTATAAAATAAATAGTAAAACACATTTTTCTCAAACCATAAACTCTGTACTTTCATTGTTCAAAACTCTGAATGCATGCAGGAAAGCGAAATATATAAGTCATAATTAAACAATACAACTCATTAATTCTTCAAAGTTCAATTCATAGAATACTGTATAGGGAAAAAAGTGTTATATGTACAACGAAACATGGTCTAGCTAGCTAGCTGCTAATTAAACAAGTTTTTGAAAATTGAGTATGACAGTGAAAGAAATTAGATGAGATGCTTTTATATTAATGTAAGATTAGCTGAATATCACTCAACTATCTACACAACTCTCCTGTGTGTGTGTGTCTTTTTGTTGAGCTCAATTAAGCCATGCGTCCAATTCAATGTTCACCAAACAGAAACAAGGAACATTGAACCTCAACTGAAATCATTATATTATAATATATATATATATATTGATACTTTGAATAACTAATATATGTGTGCATGATTATCATCAAACGGGCGTTATTGGCATAGAGTCACGTTGACGCAAATGGTCCGTAATAAAGGACTAATTCAGAGTATCCATTTTCTCACGAAAGGTATAGAGTTATTTTACTTCGAACCTCTTCCGATATCATAGATCTGAAAACAGCCCTGTGATTTCTACATTATAAAAAAAAAAGGTGTTCTAATTAACCAACTAATGGAGTTCAAAATTAAACTGGACTGAATTAGAAGTTGATCTTTCTTGCATATAGATAGTAAATCATCATCATCATTATTATTATTGTTATTGTTTGATGAAAAAGTCGTAGAGATCACATGGCATGCATGTTCTGTAACATGACATCAATGGAATATTAGTCTGCAATCAAATTTCAACGATTCAACAATGTACTGGCTCTGATCATCATCACAAGTTAGTTTCGTTGAATTGTTCATTTACCCACTAAAGTTGAACATTTTCAATTTAAACAAGAGTGTTACTTTTCACAGGTACATATAATATCTTTTACTACATGATTTACGTTGATCTTGATCCTTAGTGTAAGAGATATTTCACATATTTATCAATTTTTTTTAAATCACTCCAATTGATATACTCCCTTAAAAATAATCAAGTAAAAGAGGGGGGAGAGAATTAAGAAAGATGATCATGGTATTTTAGAAAAAAGCATGCCATATTAGCTAATTAACTAACTTAATTTAATCAAATTGGTTAAATAGGTGTTACATTAAATATGGGAAGAGTACTGTATGTATGTATTATATTGTCAGAGTAACATATATTTAAAAAATAGTACAAAATCTGTTGTGGTTTGAATATGAACCAAGAATGCCATTGGATGCGCAGTAGTGAGTAATTATATCAAGTATGAAATCCTTTGAAAAGGGTTAGAGGGAACCAAATAGAAAAATTAATGATGTTATTGAGTCAAATTTCTTCATTAACAATTTATTGAGAGCTTTAGTTGTTGATAGAGTACAGTCACACTATACAATGACTCATGAAGCCAACCCCATCAAGATAGGACTTGTTGCCTTTTTATTGGTTTGACCCATTAAATCGCGTGCACTCATGCCACTTTTTATAGTCTTTGTCATCAATATAATAAAACCTAGTTGGGCGTAATTTATATATTATTAAATAAATCAATATTATAATATATCAATCATCAATATAAAGTTTTAAGAAAGCACACTATTGTCAATCATCAATGCAATTTTACCTTACCAACAGGGGTAGCTCTAACATAAAATGTCAATACATCACAGTATAATGAATCAAGATTTGAATTTCCAGTGAAAAATATGCTAACATATAGTGTCCAACTATACCTTGAATAATATTACATTTAATAGAAGAATACATGTATTTAGTAAAAAGAAGCGTAATCTTATCTTCTTTTTGGCCAAACCCTGTAATTGTACTTAATGCACCGTTAAATTAGAATGCTATCTAAAGTGATTTCATTTTCGAACCCTACTCAAGTGGAACGTATGGTATATACGTGCTTGTGACTTGGCATTATTAGGTGAGAGCCATATTGGTATACACACACACACACATTAATGCTTACATCGCTTTCTTTATATATTGTTGGCCAACAATGCTCACATCGTTTTCCAACAATACCTTATCCATTTTGACATTTTGTGTCTTAGTAAAACAAAGAGTAACAGATGAAACAAAGCTAACGAATGGAAGGTCATCCACAAGATTTGTGTATATATCTTTTGGAGGCATATTTTTATGATGCCTTCTATATAGCAAGTCCTAAATCTTGCCGTTTATCCAATCAAATCCTATCATTTCACAGAGCAAGCAAACAAACTGGTACCACTTAGTATATTCGAATCCATTATGGACGAGAGAGATACATAAACGCTTTATCGTTTTCGTATATATCCCAAAAATTCCTCCCACTGTTTTCATTTCCCTCCTCATAATTTGACAAGAGAAACGACAAGTGATAATAGTGGAAATTCAATTTTGTGCGTTTGCTTCAACTGTTGTGTGTGTGTGAACCAGATTTAAAGGAAAATGAAAGATGAATGTGCTTTAATTATTATATATCTAGATGGAAAAGAACACTAGGTATACCAAACAGCTATTAGATCTGATTTCTGCATGCTTCTTGTCGTTTCACGGTCTAGCGAAGAGGGTGTTCAAATGGCCAAATTAGACAAAACTAACACAATAGTAAACTATAATATCTATAAACCTGAATTTGACTATCAGCAATGAAAAGAAAACTATTGAAGTCTGTCGTATATATTCATGCCAGCCAATAAATCATAACATCAATATAAATAATTAAATGGGGAAATATATCTATATTACACAAGTCCTTGTATTTTAATCATTTTTAGCCCTCATATTTTATTTTCGTATGTTTTTTGCCCTGTCTGAAATGTTTGTCCCGTTATTTTGAAAAATAGTAAATAAAAAAAAAAAGATCACGATATCATCCAAACGATCGATGTTAGTTTTGATAAGATTCAATGCTCTAATACTTCTTTGATGTTTTCTACCTCTCACTTGTGTTTTCATTTTAAAAATGTGAGATTCCCTTTTTCCCTTTTTTAATCAAATCAAAATTTTATTAAAATTTTAGTAATCCAAAATTGAGTTAATACAATCTTTAATCCTTCAAATTTACCCTTATTTTGATTTTAATCTTTTAAATTTAAAATTAATGGTTATAGCTCATCAAAGAGCTAAATAGTCTAAATTTTTATTAGACCATAAGAATTAATATTTTAAATAAAATGAAACTTGAAAGATCATAATAAAAATGAAAGTAAAGTTGAGGCTGTATAAAAAAATATAAAAATAAACTACATAGAGAAAATCAAAGCATTCACAAGTAATAAATAATGTGCGTCATTATATTCTTCAAACTTCATAACAAAATGTCAAAACGTGATATAATTGAGGCTAGATACAACGAAAAACACGCTTCAAAGCTCAAAACACAAGAATGGATACAGTTCAAACCCTAGCTATTAGAACTCTGGGCTAGCTAGTAAGATAGAGTAGAATTCGAACATATTGAACGGCAATAGATAGGGTTGAATTATAAGATAGGTGAAAACGTTAAATGTCTTGCTACTACAGTTAAATGTCGGTGCATGTTTTTTTCCTAGCCAATCATATGATATGATTAATAATGTCAAGTCCACCTTGGCAAATTTGACAATTTGTGCCAAATCAAAGTCATTCGGAGTATTTTTCAAAATACATGGATCAACATTTCAGATGCAGCAGATAAAAGGATAAAAAATCACAAAAAATAAATTTTAAGAATAAAAAACAAAACACAATTAGGGTGTGTTGGATTTGAAGGGAAGGGATGATAGGGAGGGAAGGGTAAGGAATGGCAGGGGAGAGGATCACCTTGTTTGGTTTGATTGAAGGGGAGGTGAGGAAGGGTATTTTTAATGATTCCTTGTTTGATTTAAGAGGGGAGAGGAGAGAAGGAATGGTAGTAATTTACTATTTTACCCTTACATATTATTTATATATTATATAAATTAATTTATACATTAACGTTAATTAATGCATTAATATTTTTATTTACCCTGTGATATTATATTTTAAAAAATAATAATATTTTTTATTTATAATAATATATTTTATTTTAATTAATTTCTATAATATATGTTTTAATTATTATTTTATGATTTTTATTTTTTTATTAATTTAAGAATAATATATTTTATTTATTATTTATTTTGTTAAAATATATTTTTATTTATAATAACCTATTTTTTATAAATTATTTTTATAAAAATATATTTTGTAATTTATATTTTGTTTTTATAATTAATTTTTAATTAAAATTATATAATTAATATTTTTAATTAATTTATAATAATATATTTTTATTATAATATTTTTTTTATTTTATTAAAGTATATTTTAAATTATAATAATATTTTTCTTTAAGGGCATTAATGGAATAGGAGAAAAATTGAAAGGGTAAACTTATCAAAAAATTTGGCTCCCCTCCAAAAAAACCCCAATTTGGAGAGGAGCCAAAATGGGGTTTAGAAGGGGAGGAGAGGGTAAATTTAAGCTTCCATCCTCTTCAAAATTTTGAATCAAATGAGGTGAGAGGATCATTTTCCCTTCCCTTCCTTCCCCACCAACCAAACACACCCTTAAAGTATAGAGACATATGTGAAGCAATACTTTTTTGTCTAATTAAATTCATAAGAAATAAAACTTTTCGCAAGGAATAAAAAATGTGATTCATTCTTCAAACTTTATGACAAAATTCCAAAACGGGTCTAATTGAGGTTAGATGAAAAAGAAGAAATCACATATTTCAGTTCTGAAACAAGTAAGTAGATATATAGGAGCAACCACAAGAATCCAGTTAACCCTAGCTAGCCAGAAGTCCGGGCTAGTATAGATAGAGTAGAATATGAGAACAGATAATTAATTAAATTGTGATAGCTATAGCTAGGGTTGAATTATAAAATATTGGTAATGAAAAAGTTTAATGTGTGGCTAATACAGTTATAGTCATTGTTGGGTACGTAGAAGTTTTTCTTTTCCTCACGACATCATCTTCCAATTAAAAAACAGCACAATCACCGAACAAAACAACTAAAGTCTGTCTGTTTCTGATAATAATATAAAACAAAAAAACATAAGAAGAAAGGCATATTTATTGAGAGATAAAGCACTGGACTAGACAGAGACTCTCCCATCGCCAAAATTCAATCATGTTATATATAAAAACAAAAAACTCTGAAAATGAATGATAACTTTGTCTTATATTTTATGAGATGATGATCTCTCAGAGAGTTAATTTGTTTCATTCTTCGTATTTTTTTTATAGATATTCCGACCTTTTATATGGATGATTCTGGATCTGTGATGCTTATTAAATAATACATATATATACATATATATTTTATATTTTGAAAAAATTAAAGAAAAAATAAAATAATAAAAAGTAGTTAGAATGTCTCAAGTCGTGACTTGTAATTTTCTAGGTCAAGACTTAAAATATTTTACGTCTATGTTGAGACATGAAGTATCCCAGGTTACAACTTATAATATCAAGATCGTGACTTGAAATGTATTATGGGTAGAAAGAATTTTTTTTTTCTTCTTTTCAGAATTTATTTTGACCAAATAAGTTACCAAACAACCCATCTTTTCTCAAAATGTATTCCTCCTCTTAAAATGTGTTTTTAGGTTTCAAAGGGCTTGCTTAACAACCACTTAAAAAGCACTTTTACTTAAATCGAGATAAAACTTCTCTCATGTACTTACTTCGAACTGCGTAAAATCACTTAAAAAAGCTATTCCTAAACATACCTAAAATAAGTATTCAAACAGGTTTATAACGTGATATCGACTTTCTAAGTTCAGAACGACGCAGATTCTTAAACTCTCAACATGTGTCGATATAGCTAGTAGGCTAGGGGCTATGACATTGTTTTGCTAGTTATAGTCTTGTGGGATTGCCTAGCTAGCTAATATGTCACGTCTAATTTTTTTTTTTAATTTCTTCAACTTGGCAAAAGGAAGAATCTTTTTGACCTTCAATTGATTGGGTCGGACAAAAATAAGAACTAAAACATTAATTAATTCGAAATGAAATTAAGTGACAGAAATCGTAAGTAAATGTCGTTTGTTCAAGGAGAGGCATGTTAATTCCATACACACGCATAAAGATTATATTTATATTAAATTTCTTATATTTATTATATTGAATTTTTTAAATACACATGACTATGTATTATATTTTAAAAATATTATCAGTCAATTACAAATTCACATAGAAAAACAATAGAACACATGGTTATATATGTATGACTGAAAAACTTAATATCATAAATATAAGTAATTTGACCGAAGGTTTATCCTATATATAATTGTAGTGCATAAAAAATAGGATTAAGTTAACAAGAGATCATACTTAAGCCCTTACTTTCTTTAAAATGGTTTTAATCATTTTAACTAAGCATACACAATGAAGGAAATTTCCAGGAGTATGTTTTTCTTTTTGTTGATAATATAATTCTTATTACATGGTCAAGAGAAGATATTAACTCTAACCTTGAGTTATGAAAAAAAAGACTTGGAGTCAAAGGATTTTTGCATGAAGAAAAGTAAGACAAAATATATGTACAGCAAGTTTGGTAAGCAGCAAGTTAGAAGTGATTTAAAAATTAAAATAGAATATCAAATCATACCACAGATAACATATTATATATTAGTTCAGTTACACAAAATGATGATAAAATTGATGGGAATGTTGTGCATAGATTACAAACTGGGTGGTTCTAATGGAGAAATGGTAGGAGTTATTGGTCATTAGATAGTACCCTATCACTGAGTTATTTGTCATTAGGTAGTACCTTATCACTAAATGTGAAGAGAAGTTTTAATGAAAGGTTACAAAATCAAAAATATTATATGGTTGTGATTGTTGGGTTTTAAAAAAGAAATAAGAATATATGTGAGATCACACAAGAGAATAGAAAAAGTTATCAAGTAAACTCTTTATATATTTGATCTACCTCGATCCTTTTATCAACAGCAGTAAATTGACGAGGAACTTTACTATTGTGTAGATTGCTTCTTTTGAAGTTTTGAATATCATATTTCTATAAGAAAAGAAATAGAAAATTTATAATGAACATTGGCGCAGAATAGTTAGACATGTAAACAGAATATTAAAAAGAATACTTAATAAAATTATCAAATAACACCATTTAGTTAATAATATATTTAAAAAATTAGTTGTTGATAAATTATAATAACATTATACAATTCATGTAATCAATCACATCTAATAGAATGGAGTAGAACTTATGTTATTACTTTTAAATTGAAAGTTATCAAAACAATGGTTTTTGATAGTTTTCAACGTGTGAAAGGAAACATAAGCGTTGATATCAAAATTGATGCTAAAACAAATTGATGCTTTTATCATATAATGTTAGGGCTGACCCAAACTATTGTTGAGTTCAGTGAGCATCCTTTTTCATTCTATAATTCATAAGCCTCGTGTGTGTGTGTGTGTACATTTTTTTTTTTTTTGCCCAAATGTGTGTGTATACATACATATATATATCAATATATGCATGTACCCTCGTGTTATATAATTATTATATTATTAGTATAGGTATGTCTGTTTAAGTGTATATTTACAATGTTTAATGGATTTTAGTTCCGTATTCCTTCCTAATCATCCAAATGGCTAGTGGGCCAACTTTGCCATCACGAATTTTTTGGCTGGATTTTCAACATCTCTCTCTCTCTCTCTCTCTCTCTCACAGCTCCAACTTCCTCAAATAAAATAATAATAAACAAAAACCACTTCGTGTGGGTTGAAGCACGTACAAGAGCGCTGTGACGTAAGATGTGGCAGCAAAGTTCAGTCTCCCATTAAAAGTAATCAAACCTGTTAATTAATTACTAATTAATCAAGCTGTAGCCTTTGATGGTTTGACTGCCCCTCCACAGAACTAAGGTGGTTCTAAAACCAGAATTCTTAATTCATTTTCTTCTGCCAATTTATCTTAAAAATATGAACATATACCACTTTATTAATGCCTTGCCATTTACGTTCCTGTAGGGGACAAAACCCACTCAAGAGTAAGATTACAATTAAGAGTTGAAACTTAAGGGTAAAGAATCTGTCTTAAATCCAATAATAAGTGGCAGTCTAAAATAAAGGGATTTTAACAGTTTAAATAAGAGATTTCAAAATTGAATCTTTATGACTATAGAAAACATCTTTGTAAGAATTAAACCTAATTGAGTCTGATAATACTTGTAGCTAACTCAGTTAGATATCCATATTAGAAAGGAATCTTTCTTCCTAGTTTAATTCATTATAGGTTATGTGTTAATTTTAGAGTTAGTTTGTAACAACAAGTAGGTCCTAGGTTAAGTCAAAAGGTTAGTTGGATTATTCGCTAGGAAGTTATTTTGCAACAGAAAGGAGAAGTTATTTTGCAACAGAAAGGAGTTTATTAATACTGAAGCTGAAGAACACTAGCGAGTGCATATAACAAGAAGGAAACTCCTCGAGTCTCTAGGTGCTCTGTTCTGCCCTGCCCTGTTCTTCATGTGGCTACAAGAGAAGTTGATGAGGTCTTGTTTTGGACAATCCAGTTGGAGAAGACCTCAAGCGTGTTCATGTCAGATCTGTAATGCTTCTGTGTGAACTCAAGAAACTCAGGCCATGTAAAATCTGGGTACATTCTTGGGCTCTGTTTGTTCACTATCTCCGTCGGCGCACTCACCACCTTATCACTTTTCGGATTCAAGAAGAAAGCCAGAGATTTCCTGGTCGCCGTGTTGTTCACCACTGCCCTGTGCAAGCAGCTCTTGTATATCCCATTTGAAAGAGCCTGCATCAGAAAAATAAATTGAGTTTTTTTTTTTTTAAATAAACTTCAGAAACGAAATCCACATGAACCAATATGTGAAGAGCAAGCTTCCTCTATTTCTATTTCTGTTTCTGTTTTCTGCATGTTTGATAATTGTTATTACCATGAATGTGTCCCCAATATTGACGACAAGAGCGTCGAAGTTTGTGTAAATGTATTGCCATTGATCGTCCACGTTAACTTGAAGGCCACCCACATCGTCTTGGTGAAGTATTGTGAGCGAGGTAGGATCACAATGAGGACCAGTGCCTAAAGTTAGGTCTGGTTTCTGACATGGAGGGTAGTAATTGAGCCTCATTACTGAGCAGTTCTCTTCAAAGAAGTCTCTGAAATATGATCTCCCAACTCCTAGGCTCAATCCCAGAAGCTCCATTATTCCTAAAGACAGCTTGCTCATCACCTCACAGTACTCCTGATAAACCTGCCTGTTCATTCATAAGACAAGCAGAACAGGTGAAACAGATCAACAGGAAACAATAGCTAATCGGAACAATGGTGACATGTTTAATTATTGTTATTATTATTACCCGAATCGTTCGAACTCTTTGCCCAATTTATTGTACAAGTAGTTTTGGACGGTTTTGGACTTGGTTTTCTCTGCGGAGAATTCAAAAGAGAGAGTCTCTTTCCATGGAAGCTTGGAGGAGAATCTGCCGGTGAAGCTACTGGCATAGCCTTGGTGGTCGCCTAGTTTTCTCTGAGCCCTCTGTTTCTGAGACAGGGGAAGCTCGAAGAAGTTATCCATTAAATAGTGAGCGTCACGGATCAACTTGGGGTCGACACCATGGTTGACAACGAGGAAGAAGCCGTGCTTCCGGCAAGCCTCGTCGACGATCCTGGAGGCTTCCTCCGCCGCATCAGGGTCTCCGGACATAAATCGCCCCAAGTCAACATGTGGGACTTTCAGTTGTGGTGCGTTCAAGCATGGCTTCTCTTCGTCTGGCCAAAAGAATTCCTTTGGTACATTGAGCTCGTATCTGATCACTGAGGAATCAAAAACCACTGGTTTCTGGCCATCTTCTTTTCCTTCTGGGTTCGCCGTGGATTGTGTGCTCATTATGCTCTCAATTGCCATTGTATCAGAAGAAGAAGAAGGATCGAAGCAATAAGTTTGAGAGATGGGATGAAGGAAAAGCCAAGGCCGCTTGATGGTGAAACAGGTGAAGGAAGATTGGAATCTTATAGATAGCGCTCAAGAGTTTGAATTTGCAGGGGAGGGCCTGAGAAGAGGATAAATTACAGAATTTCCTCGGGGACAATTAATTAGGTAATGGTCCAAAGAGTTTTAAGGTGTTTTGTCTTTTATATTGTACTCAGAAAAGTGTTTTTTCCCAAGTGGTCATTTTGGCCTTTCTGGTGGTGCTCAGAGTTGTTAATGTCATTAATGATAGTTGTTGTTTTGATTTAGTCATTTTAAGGGGGTGGTATTGCAAATATAAATCAGAAGTCATAATTAAATAGTAAATAGTATAAGCCTCCTTAATTTATGCCTTCTAAATATAAGCATGTATTAATTAGGGATTTTATTTGGCTTTTCTCTGTTTCTTTTCCCTTCCACTCGATCTCCTCAATTCCTACCTTAATCTTTGGATCAAATTTTGAATGATTAGAGTTTAACATTCCACAAAATTATTATTAAAATGTGAAATCATGAAGAATGAGTAAACAAATTTGAAATGTGAAAATTTAATCTAAATCCAAAACTTTATGATTCACAAAAAAAAAAAAAAACTATATTGTAAAATGCTAACTTCTAATCATCCAAAATTTAATCCAAGTGTTAGGGACTTGAGATGGGAAGTGCATATAAAGGGGGGGAAAAAGAAATGGAGAACTAAGCGCGCGCTTATATATGTGAAAATTAAACTCATGATATTTACATACAAAAACACATTTCTTTTTAATCCTATTACCTAACATCTTTGACTTAATCATCTAAGAATGTGGCATAAAGAAATCTCAAATGATAACATTTTTATTCAAGCATTTTTAATTTTTTAAATTAAATTTAGTTTTAAATGCACAAACCCTCCTAAACTTTGGATCAGTTGCACATAACCTTTTTATTTTTAAAAGTTTAAATTAAAAATTCTAATGTTTCATGTTTTGTCTATCAACTCTCTCTCGTTAAAACCTCCGTTAAAGTTAATGGTTTTTTTTTCAAGTATTTTAAATTTTTAATACCTAACATCTTTGACTTAATCATCTAAGAATGTGGCATAAAGAAATCTCAAATGATAACATTTTTATTCAAGCATTTTTAATTTTTTAAATTAAATTTAGTTTTAAATGCACAAACCCTCCTAAACTTTGGATCAGTTGCACATAACCTTTTTATTTTTAAAAGTTTAAATTAAAAATTCTAATGTTTCATGTTTTGTCTATCAACTCTCTCTCGTTAAAACCTCCGTTAAAGTTAATGGTTTTTTTTTCAAGTATTTTAAATTTTTAATACCTAACATCTTTGACTTAATCATCTAAGAATGTGGCATAAAGAAATCTCAAATGATAACATTTTTATTCAAGCATTTTTAATTTTTTAAATTAAATTTAGTTTTAAATGCACAAACCCTCCTAAACTTTGGATCAGTTGCACATAACCTTTTTATTTTTAAAAGTTTAAATTAAAAATTCTAATGTTTCATGTTTTGTCTATCAACTCTCTCTCGTTAAAACCTCCGTTAAAGTTAATGGTTTTTTATTTTTGTTAAATAAAAATTCTTAAAAATTTAAAATACTTGAAAAAAAAAGTATTTGAAATACTTATTTAAGCATGTATTTTATAAATAAAAAAGTATAATGCATTTAAATCTTTAGTTAAAATAACAACTGTTATTTTTTAAATGACACAGTATACAATAGAAATTATAAAAAAAAACACAATATGATTAAAAAAAAAAGCCTTTAATTTAACAGCGATGTAAACATTAGGGTATTTAATAGACAAAAATGAAACATCAGGATTCTTAAATTAAACTTTTAAAAGATAGAGAGATCATGTGTAACTACTGAAACTTAGTAGGGTTTTATGTATTTTAGCCTTAAAATTAATATGTCAACATGAAAACATATTATGAACATTTAAATTTGTATTATCAACAATTTATTTTGATCAAACTAATGGGATTAAGAGTTAGTAGACTGAAAACATACCTTAACTAAAAACATACTATATCGTATTATTTATAAATTAATTTTAACATATTTAACTGAAATAAAAAAATTAACTCTAATTAACTATACTTTAAAATTGAACAACTTTTCAACTTTATCAATAGTTAATATACATTATACTTATTCCCTTTGATACTTTTTATAAGCAACATTCTTTTGTATAAGTTAGTCTTTTTATAATCATCAACTTGCATTTGCCTAAAAATATCGTTTATTTTTCTATTTTTACTCTAATTAATTATATGTCTATTTCATCTTTTTTCTCCACTTATTTTCTCTATAAATAAGGTATATAATCTCTTTATAAATACGGGTATATGTACTTAAAAAAATTACTTATACATTTATTCTTTATAATTAATTTCAACTGACAGTTTATTTTGTATGATTCAATAACTGTTGTATATAAAAAGAATCCGAGAAGTATTACATGAGAATAAAATCTGCACATATGAAGCATAAAATTGTGCATTTCCCACCGTTAACGGACACACACTTTGTATATCATCATCTTTAAAGCCACATATGACTTTGGATCTTCAATTCAGTCACTTGGACAAGTTGAATTCCAGAGACCTAGAAGGTTCATGTAGATATCATATCAGGGAATTATACATCTGCTAGCTATGATTAAGAAGGAGTGATGCTGATGTCAGCCTATCATCATCATCACTGAGCCTAGGGGGATTGGGTTATTGTCTAAATTACATCATCTTAATTTTAGTTTTCTAAATTTTAAGCTAGTGATTTTAATCATTAAAAGAATAAGATGATTTAAATTTTTATTAAATTTTATGAACTAATATTTTAATTAAATAAAATTTAAAGGATTAAAATTAATAATTCTAAATTTAAATGAACAAAATTAAAATTAGAATAAATTTAAAAGATGAAATAAACAGTGTATTAACAGAAATCATGGCTACTTTCACTGCGTCTTCAGAATATATACTAGTGTGACTGTGACCAAAAACAAAAGCCGCATCAGAAAAAGTATTTGAAACTGAAAAGTAATTTCTGTTGGGAATCATCATCATCATCATCGCCTCAACACAAAAGACAAAGAGTAGGACGATCTCAAGCTACCTAAAACGCCAGTCTATAATGAATCTGACTTGGCTATTTCATTTTAGCTTCATCCTATCCCCTCTCTCTCTCTCTCTATTTATATAAACTACCACTCTCTCTATATACACAATAAAAATGAATGAGACGTTGCCCATATTACTCATGACGGTTGAGTCAAGTGAAAATATGTATGAGTTCATGAATGGTAAACAATAAAAGAGGTTAGAATGTGAACCACTTGATGACAGTACATTTATATGTGTGTATATATCAGATATAGTTAGAGAGAGAAATGAGATGGTGCCTAAGGAGGTAAGGCGAGTATGAGAGAAAGAGGGAGAGGGAGAGAGAGAGTAAGGGGTGGTTAATGAGAAAAAAACAAAGGGGTAAGATATGTGACAGAGCAAGGTTCGATGGAGTCAAATATTTTGAGATTTGAAAGTATCGTTTGATGAGTTTGGAAGGTAGTGATTGAATGCTCGACAAAACTTGAACGCGATGGGACTATGCTCAGAGACTAAGAGGATGTTTGGTAACAGTGTCTAAAATTATTTTTATGTAAGTTAAGGTAAAGTTTTTTTCATATACTTCTTTCAGATCGTGTACAATTACTTTTTAAAAGTTATTCTTAAACCTACCGTAAATTCCGTTTGGGATATCATAGAATAACTTTTAAAGAATTGGAATAACAAATGCTCGAATGTTTATATTTAGTTAATACCACATGTTTGGTTTTTTATATTTTCTCTTCGCTATAGTTTTAAATTCCATTTTTTTTTGTTCTTATTTTTTTTTATGTGAAGCATCATATATCTTGGACCTACCTCAGGCAAAATCATATATAAGGATGGTGAAACTCTACTACCAAATATTTAAGACTACTACATTCATAAAGTTTGAATTCGAAATCTCTGACTAAATTGGTTTAATCTTTTACCATTTAAAACAAATGTTTAGTGGTTGAAGCACATGGACTAATAATCTAGACCAAAAAAAAATATTATGGGATTAAAATGTATGGCTTAAAATCACAAGGAATAAAATCAAAATGGAGCCTTAAATTTTATTTGTTATATCTTATATGTATTTAAAATGTCAAAAGACTGAAATGACCTTTTCAAAGCTAAGAGACTGCTGTCCCTCTACTTTGTCGCCGGCCGGACCATATTCACCTGCGGATCAGATGTTCAAATGAGCATTCAATAGCACAAATCAAATGTTCTCATCATCTGGAAGTGCGAGTATCGAAGTCAAAACAAGAAAGAAGACGAAGAAAGATCTTGCCGGCCATGGAAGACGACGGTTGAGATTTGCAGATAGCATCGAAACCAGAACAATGGTGGCAGCGAGAATGAGAGATCTGCAAACAAAGGAGAGGATGATTAAAAAGCAATATCATGAGCTCCTCTCTGTGTAGAAGCTTTGACTAATTAATCCGAGACAAGGAAAAGTGGGAAGTTCCATAGGGGCAGAGGTCACATGAAAGTAAGTCCAAGGAATTGCCCCATCAATTCCCTGAATCTGAATTCTTGAGAATCATTATGTCTCTTCTGTAACAAACAGGCATTAAGTAGGAATCCAATGTAATTTCCATTTCCTTCTTCACAATTTCTGGGTACCAAACACAGCATAAGAATCTTAACTACTGCTACAATTAATGTTGTTTATAGATTTCATTCGGTGCGATGATTTCTGTTTTGGGTGCAACCGGTGCGGTGGTTCATCATAAGCAATATTAAAATTATTACAATACTTAAGTTGAGTGGTAAGACACTTAACACTTGTTATTAATGAATACATAAAAAACATTATATTGAAACAGCTTCTTTTTATTCAAGACTTGCTGGCTGAAGTTACATCATTTATTTGGAATAATTAATAATATTCTTCATTATATGATAAGAGTTTGAAATCTTTAACTTTTATCTATACACCTCACTTTTGCTGCCAAAACCAGTTTAAGTGGTGGTATATAAGCAATGTGGTGACAAATAACCAAACGTGTGATGAGAACTTTTTGTAAAATGATGTTTTCTTAAAATATTGTGAAAATAAATAAATAATAGATCGCTCGTGTTTTCCTTTTAGTCTGAATTTGGCTTTGCCTTATTTACATCAACTTTAAATAATGCAGAACTGAATAACGTCCCAACATCTATTTTGCATTTATTATTACACAATTATTTATCCTTTTTTTTTTGTGGGGAAGTCAAGAAGGAAAAAAAAACGAAAGTTAAAACAGTTATTTTGACTTGGCACCCCACACTTTTAATTATTTCCCCGTTTTGCGGATCTTTGGTTAAGAATCGAGAAAATTACAAGTAAATACCAAGATAAAAAAAATAATGAATTCGCGGTCTCTCTGTCTGAGTCGTGCTACAGTTGCAGCTTGCAGGGGTTGGAGGACATTTGGAGAGAGGAGTGAGTGGCACTTGTGATCCATGCACACACACAATGCATGCAACAACGTCTGGCGTTTCCTCTCTGGTTGCATGTCTTGCCTTGTGTGTCTTAATAATGTGTTCTCTCTCTCTCTCTCTCTCTCTCTCTCTCTCTCTCTGAGTCTCTGTGAGTTTATCATGCACATGCATGAGGCATGTATGGATTCATCATATCTTCATGTGGTCGCTTTCTCTCTTTTGATTCTTGTGTGTGTGTGTGTTGTGAATCATTTCATTTTATGTGCAGTACTGTGCCTCAGCAATGCATGCATGTAGCATTAATGTATGTGTTGTTTCATATGAACTCACTCAGCAATCAATTGAGTTACACTTGCGATGCATGCACAGGAACATTAGCATTTGCATGCATGCATGCAACATCAACGTGGCTGTTCTTTTCCACTCTTATTTCTATCTCCCTAGCATAATGCTATGTTTGGAATGAGAGAAAATTGAGACCAACGAAGAGAAATGATGTGATGATGAGGAGAGATTGTTTTCTTATCCTCAATATTTGGATGGGTGAATGAAAATATGGAGAGAGAAAAGAAGAGAAAATGGGAAAAATGTTATTTTGAGGATAATATATCCTTATGCTATGATTTATCATAGGGTTAATATAATCTTTATTTTCTTAAATTTGTATTGATTTTTGTTTTGACCCTACAAACTTAAAATTGATGGTTTTATGATCACTTAAGTTTCAATTTATTTAAAACATCGATCCATATAATTTAGTAAAATTTAAGACCATTTTGCTCTTTAAGGGACAAAAACCGTTTGTCTTAAATTTGAAAGACCAAAACCAAAATTAGAATAAATTTGAGGTAAGATTAAAGATTGTATTGATTGGAATATTTTAATTTTTTTGTATTTTATAATTAAAAATTAAATAACCTTGTATTTTTAAACATATATTCTAAAAATCAAATAATAAATTGAAGGGAGGACAAATCAATTTATACAAGTTTAAAAATAAATTGAGAGAAGCCAGCTCCCTTTTGTGCTTTTACGGTTTACAGCCATTCTTTAAAACTGTGATGGCAGCTGGCATCAACCAAAAAATAATAGTACTAGTAAATTTGAAAGAAATACAATTTTAAGTAAAATTTTTTTCATGAGATTTAGGAAAAAAAGAATTTCTTAAAGTGCGTGGTACATGTTGAGAGTAGAATTTGATCCCCTAATTGTATAAAAAAAATAATTTAATCCCCTAAATGTGGTTTAGATCGAAGTCAAAAGTTGACTGTGTAGGAAATTTATAATACATAATGGCACACGTGGATGTAATCTCATCCTCTTTTTCAATGATCCCAATTCGCACCAATTGAATCACCTATTTGCAGTGGATTTTATCTATCATCATATTAAACAAAATAGTTTAAAATATAAATTAAAAATGGTCATCGTCATCATCAACCATACAGGTATACGGGGAAAGAAGGAAAACTAATATATATATATATATATATATAAACCGAGATTCAAATTATAAGTACATCATATATAACAATTACAAAATTAATGATATTTTTTTATAATTGGACTAGTACTAAATCAGTATAAGCATTAATTTATAATTCATTAGTAAGACCAAGCTTAAATGAATTATAATTAACTATATTTTTATTTATTTTAAACGAAAATAAATATTAATACAAAATATACAATTTATTCTAAGTTACAACCTACTACATTTATTTGCAGTAGTGTTGGAGACCAAAAAAAGTGTAAATAACATAGAATTATGTTTTTAAAGAATATCCTAACAATTAAGAGTAGTGAATCTTGCATCAATAAGTGAATCCAGACAAAACCACACTGATCATGCTTCTTATTAGCTGGAAAGTTCATAAACTTTAATCATCGATACCGATCTCTCCAAGCACGTGGCAACGAAATGTGAATTAGTCACTCATAATCACTTGAGTTGCAAGCAAAGATGGATCAGCACTTTGTTTCCATATAAAGGGATACGCACTTTGGATAGATATGTTCAGACTAAATGTTGATGTGTTACCGGCATAAGTTTAAAAGGAGAGTTCATCTAAAAAAAACCAGCTTGTTGTTGATAGAAGAATTTTTTGAATTTATAAACTCCACTTCGCTTATAAAATTCAATTCCTAAATATGAGACTCATAACATGATGATTATATATTTCAAAGACGATCAACTACTTGTGGGAACCGTATCTGAAATGACAATGGCAAATGGATCAAGGGCGGTTTCAATTAAAAAAAAAATTGGGATCTTTTCAAACACCTTCGTCAATTATGCTTTTGGAAATTTTGGAGAGATTGAAACTTCGTTGGAACCATGAAAGGGGATAAAACCAATTACTTGGTTGGAGAGATTGAAACTTTTTCAACAATAAATGATAAATATATGAGAGGAGTTTTATCTAAATTTACATGAAAGTGCTTTTTAAGTGATTTTAAAAATTTTTCAAACAAGCATTTAATTGTTTGCATTAGTGTTGAAGAATCACATTCACGTAAGTATCCACTTATGACCATAATATACGCACGCGCGCGTCTTTGTCTGTGGCTGTGTGTGTAGGTTGTTTCTTTTGATCACATATTTAGTGAAGCCATTAGATTACTTTACCATTCTAGTTTTTCATTTGAACTTATTTTTCTTGTATGTTTTTTTGTCGCTTTCTATTGTTGCGCTTCACAACTGCTTACCATATATACCATATATGCTGGTTGAAACCCTAAAGGCATTAAAAAAAAACACCTTTACATAAGTTAAGAAAAAAATTTCTCTCTTATATTTATTCAGAATTTTGTAAAATAATATAAAATGAATTAATCTAAACACCCAGTTACTCCTCTGCCCATCAAATGGATATATATATATATATTGCATGGCTTGTGTGGTGGCGTGTATTAAAAAATTGTAAATTAGTGATATTTGATAGTTATATAAACTTGGTATATATGAGATGAAAATCTAAAATGCATCGTATGAGACTTTCTTCTCATTGCACGAAGTGCATGTTTAAAATAAGTTGGACGAGAAGATTTAGCTTCAACCAAATTTTTAAGACTTAAGGTATAATTTTAACAATTGAGTTTTTCATTAGAAATATTTAACATAATTAAGTTTTGAAGGATGTAAAAGTAGATACAATTTTTTAAAAATGGTGAAATTTATCAACTCCATTAAATTGGGTCAAACATTTATTATAAAGTTAGAGGAAGAAAAATTATATTCTATATAAAAAAGAGACACCTTTGTGACATTAGCTTCACAAAATTATTAAAATTACTCTGTTTTTAAAAAGATTATATCTACTTTTGTACATTTTAAAACTTAATTGTGTCAAGCGTTTCTAAAAAAATGTCGTTACTAAAATTGCATATTATATAATAGAAGATCTATAATAGTCAAAAAAGCAAATATAAAACAAGCTTCCACCAACAAATTAATGATGAATGATTTATTGCATTGCTGCTTCAAAGAAGGCACACCCACTCAAAAATCAAAGAGGGATAATCAAAATTTGACGTACTGAATTAATGCCACGAGCTAAAACTAGGGGGAGCATTGAAAAAGCAGTAATAAACTGCATTATTATAATTTTGTTGCTTCTGCGTGAATGATCATATTCACATAATTAGTACATAGTAACATGTCTCGCATGGGATTAAATAACATTAAATTCACTGCTCTGATCACTTTATAATTTTTTTTCGCGACAAGTCAACCGTGAATTGATTTGACACGATGAGGCTAGCTAATTAAAATATTATTAAACTTATAACTGGTAAGTAAAAAAAATAAGAGTCAAATTAAAGTTGCCATCTTTTCAAAGTACTAAAGATTGGACCTATCAATGAAATAATTGAGACAGTAATTTAAATGTTGGTGATTTAAAAGAGGTGAATTTGAGATTGGACTGATCATTATTAAAATAATATTTAAATACAAAGTCATCAATTCACAAGTAAATAAAATGTTTATGTATAAATCACACACGACCCAATAAAATAGAGTTAATAAAGCATAATATGATGTGTTGCTATTTTTTTAAAAAAAAAAACTCAAATTGATGTGTTGCTATCTAACGTGACCGAATCATCCAAAACTCTTGACCAAATTGGCTAAGAGACTGTTCACGGATTCATTGGTGTAGACAGTTGGTTCGGCTTAAATTTTAATACCATGCCTCAAAGGATAAAGCCAAAAGCACTATCTGCTGCCTTTGGAGTTGAGACAAATTGATGAATCAGTTAGAAATGCTAAAGTGCCAAATCAATAGTAATTAACCTAAATAATTTTATCTAAACAAATTCAAAAGCATCAAACCCTACTAAAAAGTGATGTTGAGAAAATTACTTCAAAATAATAGACTTGACAATATTTAAATCTGACTTGATAATATTGAGTATAAAAGAAATAACAATAACACAAGCGGGCAAATAATTGGATGAGACTTGAAATAAAATGATGGTGGAGTTTGGCACGTGAGTTTGCAATTACATGGAGGACAAGATATAGTGATAGATGTAACGCATGGAAATAATGAAATAAAAATGAGGTTGGGATTTCACTGTTAGAAGCAGAAAGCTAGTGAGTGCCATGCATGTTGAAGACAAGGAGGGTTCTTATTAATTGTTTTCTTTTTTTCATTTCCACTAAAAGATGGCTTCCTTTAAGCCCCATACGTTATAGCATCATTTCAAGTATATATGAGGGGCCTTTTCGGGTTTTAAAAATTCTATATATCGGACAAATTCGTCATTATGGCCTCCCAAATGGTTCCCAATATCTCTTTACTGTTCAAGTGGCCTCAAGATGCAAATCATTATAAAAATTTCCCTTTGGTCAGTAGTAGCTAGTAATTTCCAATAGTGACATGTCACTAATTGAAGCATGATGATCCTACTCTGTGAACAGTTTCCAAGTGATCTTTATCTTATTTAAGTGGGATTCTTTATACTGCACAGAGTGAAATAATGAATAAATATATGATAAACAATAATGTTTATAACTTGTAAATAGTGCAACTGATTCCAATTTACTCCTATTCATGATACTATAAACTTCTCTAGATAATTCAGTACGTTGTCTTCTCTAAGTTCTGAAAATTGCAACTAAAACTTCCATGATCACTTGTTTAGTGGCGGCTAAGTTTCAACCCACAATGCTCATAAATCGTTGCTGACATTATGATGATAGGGAAAAAAATCATTTTTACAACATTTTTGAATGAAAAAATATCATGAGCTTCAATCCAAATATAACCTCGCCAAATGTCAATACTACATTAATTATATTGAATTAATTAATTATGAACTTATAATCCCTCTTGTTCTTTAAACTAAACCCTCTCGGGGACTTGCTTAAGAATAGTAAAGAGGAATCCTATGTAAATACCATGGAATAAGATTTGGTCCTATTCATGGGGATTCTGTAAATATTCCATTCCAAAAAGAGAAAATTCGAAACAATTGGGATTTTTTTGGAGATTGGATGCAGTTACTAATTCATGATCTGGCATGTACAGAATGAAAACTTCATTCTCGATTCTACGAGAATTTTTATGAAAGCCTTTCATTTGCTTCTCTTTGATGGAAGTTTTATTTTCCCAGAATGTATCCTAATTTTGGGCCTAATTCTTCTTCTGATGATCAATTCAACCTCTGATAAAAAAGATATACGTTGGTTATATTTTAGCTCTTCAACAAGTTTAGTAATGAGCATAATGGTCCTGTTGTTCCGATGGAGAGAAGAGCCTATGATTAGCTTTTCAGGAAATTTCCAAACGAACAATTTCAACGAAATCTTTCAATTTCTTATTTTACTATGTTCGACTCAAAAGATTCTTCCAATGTATCATTTCTGGGTCCAATGGAATTCATAGGGATAGGAAGAAGCCTTGTCAAATAGAGATTTTTTCTTTCGACCATCTTTTGATTGTTAATACGAAATATAAGGACCGCCACTACAAACAGTATTACACCCTTGATCGTAAAATATCGATTGCTTGTTGAACCCTATGAATTGTGTGAAAGTAGGATACTCCAAATTCACGAGTCCAAGAGTTTTATAAAACGCTCTTGATGGAAAAAAATGTGAATGAAAGATCCCACTGAATTGAATTGGGTCCATCAATCTAAGAAATAGTGAGAATTCTTGATCTCTCTCAATTCAAAAATCTAGGATTTGAATTGATGTCCTTTCATTGAGTCCTCCTAAATTGCATTGATTTATCCTAAAGATTTCATTTCAATTGGAATTTGGTTATTCACCATGTATGAGGATCCCCTCTATGCATCCATGGTTGAATGGTTAAAGTGCCCAACTCATAATTGGCGAATTCGTATGTTTAATTCCTCATGATGCACGCCAATAGGACCCTCCAATAAGTCTATTGGAATTGGCTCTCACTACAAAAAAACATGAAATTAGCCACGGAATTACCGACAGAATTGTTGTTTCCCACGGAATTCATTCCATCGGAAATTTCACCATCACAAAATGTTCACCAACGGAATTTTCATTGCGTCGAAAATTACCGACGGAATATTCCATTTGAAAATTTGCCACGGAATTTCAGACGGAATATTCCGTTGGAAATTTGCCACTGAAATTTCCGTGGCAAATTTTTTTTTTTTAAATAAATAATAATGCCACGTTGCACCTCCTCCAGCTGCCACCTCACAGTTAGGCCCCTGCCATGTGTTACCTCCTGCAACCGCAACGTGTCATCACCTGATAAATTCTCAATTTTACCTCATTCAGGATTCGAACCCCCCGACCTTCTGTGCACGCACGTGATCCCTTGCCAGTTGAGCTGCGAAAACCTTGTATCTTCTAAACACATATTTAAATATATATAATATAATACTGCATAATAAAATAAATATTATTTCTAATATTTTCATATTTAATATTGATTTTAATTAATATATTAATTAATATTTTAATATTAAATAATAATAAAAAATAAGAATAATAAATAACAAATTTAAAATTGAAATTAATAAAATTATAATTATTATAATTAATTAATAAATAATTAAATAATAATTAAATTTGCCACGGAATATTTTTCCTTGGCTAATTTTGCCACGGAAAATTTCCGTCGGAAATTTTTTCCGACGGAATTTTTGACAAATTTCCGACAGAATTAGCCACGGAAAAAATTCCGTGGCTAATTCTGTCAAAAATAAGATGTTTTTTTGTAGTGTCTGTATTAATGGAATCTCATTATGCATACATAACGAATTGGTGTCGTATATTCATATCATAACATATGAACAGTAAGAACTAGCATTCTTATTGAGACTAGAACTCATAAGGAAGAAAATAGATTTATGGATGGAATCAAATATGCAGTATTTACAGATAAAAGTATTTGGTTATTGGGGAAAAATCAATATACTTCTAATGTCGAATCAAGATCAACTAGGACAGAAATAAAGCATTGGGTCAAACTCTTCTTTGGTGTCAAGGTAATAGCTATGAATAGTCATCGACTCCCGATAAAGGGTAGAGGAATGGGACCTATTATGGGACATACAATTCATTACAGACATATGATCATTATGCTTCAACGGGGTTATTCTATTCCACCTCTTAGAAAGAAAAGAACTTAAATGAAAATACTTAATAGCATGGTGATACAATTATACAAAACTTCTACCCGGAGCACACGCAATGGAGTTGTAGACAGTCAAGTGAAATCCAATCTGCAAAATAATTTGATCTATGGATAGGATCATTGTGGTAAAGGTCGTAATGCCAGAGGAATCATTACTGCAGGAATAACTTCATGATTCTTAAGGAGTGATAGGTGATATCTTTAAACTACTTGTTGAAATTAAGGAGAGGAAATATTGGGGCAAAAAAATTAACTACCATGTCTTTAACCT
Organism: Vachellia collinsii; assembly: GCA_006871305.1. Lineage (NCBI taxonomy): Eukaryota > Viridiplantae > Streptophyta > Magnoliopsida > Fabales > Fabaceae > Vachellia > Vachellia collinsii. The sequence continues at coordinate 77,551 of QFDD01120081.1, forward strand.
ATATGTAGAAAAATACTTATACACTCATAAAGTGTTACATCATCCATACTTTGCCTAATAAAAATATTCCAAGTTTACTTTATTGTGGATCCTACTTTCCACAAATTTCTCCTAATTATTTTTTTTCATAATAAATATCGATTATAATGAGTTATAGAAAAAGAAAAATAATTAAAAAAATTTGTGAGAAATGGGATTTACAATTGAAAACACTTGAAACATTTTCGTTAGACAGAACATGAATGATGTGACATTTCAAAAGTATATAAGAATTTTTCGCTGTATGTAGGACCAAATTTAAATAAGGCTTTAAAACTTTGCCTTATACAATTAGGACAAGAGGGAATAAAGCTTAATAATACAAAAGGACAAAAAAAGAGAAAAAAAACTATTCTGCATACGATCAAATTGGATTGTTGTTAACTCGAATGTCTGCCAATTATTGCGAATTTGGTGAATCATAATTGATTAGACTATATAGCATTAAAGACGCACAATAATGTTGTGTACTGCGTGTAATGGATTTCGTTTACCCTAAATAGGTTTAGCAGATGAATTACGTAATTGAATCATTTTAAAGCTGTTAAACTATACATATGAAACGAAAGTCAATGATCGGCAGGGGGGGGGAGCTGTGAGATCTAATAAATAAATTGAAGTTATTAGGGTTTGTGCGCAAGACAAAAAAATGTTCGTGGGGTATACAGGACAGAGGAGTGATCATGAAATGTGAATATTGCAATTTGGTGAGACCCACAAGGTCTGACTTTAAAGATCCAATCCAGAGAAGAGGGGAGAGAGGTGTATATATATATACGCTACAATATTGCACTATCAAAATGGCAACTTTCTTTCTGACTTATTGCTTTATATTCATGTGATTGTGTCCCTTCTTTTTCTAATGTACCTTCTACACTTTCTACTTCTTATCACTTCATTTCCAATAAAGTTGAGCAACATGGGGCATCGCAGTTCCACCATTATCTATTCTCAGATCCATTACTATTTATCTCCTTTTAATAAAAACTTATTATTTACTAACTTGTCACTTGAATTTTGAACAAATTAATCATATCTCGACTGGCGGAAAAAAAAATCATATCTCGACCAATATATACTCTCTATAGTCTCTACAGTTGACTATGGAATCATTCTTTACCTCTTAGTCAATTTCGATCTGTTTTGCATTTTAAGGTAACGGAATACAATTCATTCCATTCATTTTATCAACACACTCCCCATTCCACCTCTCTCATTTCTTGCAAGGAGAAGTGGTTAACTCGTTAACTCTGAAAATGAAGCATTTTTTTAACTTTACCTATATTTAAGAGTACAAAGAAAATCACTACATTAGGTTTCAAGTCTTCTCTTAATAGGGGTAATATTTGGAAAAAAGTTCATTAATGAACCTCCAAATGACCTACCACACTCATCAATATTACATGTCACTTTTAACCACTTCACTATAATCAAGAAGAGGTGGTTAAATCATTAAATTTGTTTGAAAATAAACTTTTTTCCCCAAATTTACCCTTATTTAACTATGAATCATGAGAAGCATAAAAGGTAAATTGCATCAAACTTTAAATGACGAGTTTGTAGAAACTAGTTGGTCCAATTCGATCCGATCCAACTTAAAGGTGGTGAAGTCAAGTTCGATCTGGTGTAAATGAGCTCTATAATGGAATTAAATCAAACTAGATTAGACCAATTGATCAGTCTGGACTAAATTCTAAATAAAGTGATCACACCACTTGGTTTGATCCAATATGATCTGGGTGAATTTTTTAATATTTTGTATCTTAGATGTTGCTTTTTATTGTTGTTGAATGTTGTTGGAATTCTTACGGATTTACAACCAATTTTTAATGTTTTGTGATGAGTTTTATATGATTATAGGCATTTTATCGTCTTAATTGTGTTTATTATGTTGAAATATTGCCTCTCATAGAGGTGATGAAAAACAAATTGACGTTTTAGATCCGTAAACCGGAAGTGATCTAAGCAATCTAGTAGACCAAATCTGATTTAGTCTAACCTTAGTTGGAGCATAACAGATTGACGGCTATCATGCTCAACTTGAGGTCTTCCCTAGATTAGATCTCTAGTTGATGACTAACTCAATTAGGTCTGATCCATGCACACTTCTACTCTTAGTGGGGTTAATTTCGAAAAAGTATAATTAAGACGCCACCTACTAACTTTATAATAAAGACTGCATATTTGATATAGAAAATGACTTGTAATAAAGATCAAAGTGTTATAGGATGAACTGGGAATTTCTTTAAGAAGGCCCCTAGCTACATATACTTGGGATTCGAGCAAGTATACACTCTATATTTAATACTATTGATATTTGAGCTGAGTCAGCCCTCAATTAGGGAAAAGCATTTAATTTCATCAACATAAGGTTATAATTCCATGTACATATATAATAGCATCGCAAAAAAGGTGTGAAGTCGCATAGAAATGATTAAAAAAAGGATTTGACTATAGTAGTAGAAGGCATGAACAGTGACGTGCATGATATGTTTGTATTTATAGCGAATGAAGCCGAGGTCTATGTGGAGCTGAATTGACAACAAACTTATATTTAGTGGCCAACCACCTTCTGTGAAAATAATGCACTCATCAACATGGCTTACATGTGCATCTTCTATAATCACTGTTGTGCTGTGTTGTGTTCAGTCCAATTCACACTCAAAAATAATTTTTTTGAACGGTTCGATCAAACTGTATATAAAAAAGTTTTCAATTATTCTAGTTGAGTTCAAGCAAGATTCATTCAATCTCTTTTATTATTTGGATGTACCCGACATTTGGTACAAAAAGAAATGTCCATGTCACATCGTAAATGGGTTGCACAAGGGGCAAAAGCTTTCTTTTTCAGAATAATAAAAACAAAAACCCAACTCAATGGAAGTCGCTATCCAAATTTATTTTCCAGAGGAAAAAGCATAGGGGGAAAACCTTTTAGAGAAAGCATATAGGAAGGTCTATGAAGTATGAACCAATAGTGCTTTCGAGAGAGGCAGATCATTATAGATTTATATATATGATTCCGTGCTTATTAATTTAAAGATTTGAATATTCTTGAATCTATAGAAGGAGTCTTTTTCAATGCAATTTTTTCGTTTATAAAATTGACTAAGCAAATTTACTTAAAGAATATCAATTTTTTTCTTTTGATTCAGCTTCCATTGACATTGATATGTATGGTTTTGGACTTTGGAGAATTTAATTGCACGAGGTTGGTTTTAGGTACCACGACACTTTTCGTACAATGGTTATTACCCAAAATAAAGTGAGCAAAACGTTTTGTATGGCTCAGTGTTCCAATGAATTTTCAGGAGGATTGCTCATAAGGGCCTGATAGGCAAATATATTTACTATTAAGGACTTCAAATTTGCAGAATTGCTTATAAGGACATAGGTCCTTCTTAGCAATTAATTCAAATTGTAGAGTAATCAAAATGTTCTTACAAGTAATTCCATATAATTTACAGGTGGTTCTTACATAAAGTTGAAGCATGCACTTTGAATCTAAATAAATAAACAAAAAATCTTACAAATTTTACGATATTTTTTATTTAGTTTATAATAAAAAGTTTTGCTTACTTTACAATTGGTATTCCATTATTTATCAAAAAAATATAGCACAAAGTTTAGAAATTTTGTTAGAGGTTTTGCATAATTTGCAATAGATTTTACTTAATTAGTTTATGCTTGGTGTTTTCCATGTACAAAGTTTTAAAACAGGGTTAATACAATCTTTATCTCTTAAGTTTACTCTCATTTTAGTTTTAATCTCTCAAGTCTAAAATTAAGGGTTTTAGTCTCTTAAGTTTCATTTTATTTGAAACATTGATCTCTATAATCTAATAAAAATATAGACTATTTTGTTTATTGAGAGATCAAAAGCACGGATTTTAAACTTAAGTGACCAAAATCAAAATGATAGCAAATTTAAGAGATGAAAGATTGTATTCACTCTTAAAATCCTAAACATTTAAAAGAGGTCTAGTCTAAGGCATAATTTTTAAGAGATCTTGCACAAAGTTTTAACATTTGGATCTCCCAAAAATTTACAAGAAATTTTGCATAATTTACAGGACGTATTGTTTAGTTTTTAAAATTTGTGCTTACTTTGCAACTTTGCTTCCATGATTTATAAGAGTATTTTACATAAAATTTAAACCTTTTACATCAAATTCAAATTGGTTAATAGTATCGGCAGTCCAATTACGGAGCGTTTTTTTTATTACTTTTCATATTCTTCATTCTCATTTGTAAAGCTATTGCTTTGGTTCCTAACTGCTATTACTACTTGTTTATACACACTTCTTTGAGACTCTTGGATACTCCTATTTTGATCATCACGAAATTGGTTTCACTCTGTCACAATTGTGATGGGATTTTGAGATAATTAATTAACTCATGAATCAAGATCTTGTGGAAGGGCATGTAATTAAGAAAGTTTTTTTTATTTTTAACTTGTTACCCTTTCAAGTGGCAAACAAGAAATGCTATTAATTTTTATCAAGTTACTTTTAGTGACCAAGGTAAGTACCTTTTCGGTTTATGGAAAAGTAAATAATCTTCTCTTACATAATTGAAGTTGTTTTTTTTTTTTTGATCAACTCATAATTGAAGTTGTTGAAATCTTCAAACTACTGATTTTCTCAACTTTCTTAGCACAGGAGCATCAAATCAATTTTATCAATGATTGAATTGTGACAAATGATGTGTGACCCAGGGTTTTGTACTATGCATGGTCGGACTGAAAATGTAGGATCTTTTTGTAATTTCAGACTCTCAAAATAAATATTAAAAAAAATATGAAATATCAATTAGAAAAGTAACATCTGATTGAATTATTAAATTCCAAGTGCAAATGCGTTTGGGAAAATTATACCCTCAACAAAACCAAATGAGGTTTGAATTTAACCATATAATGATGAATATAAGATAACCTTGTAACAAATCTGTGTAATTTATGGTCAGTATGATAATTTATTTTTGTCAAAAAATTATTTTTATAAAAAATTTCTTTAAACTCTTATTAGTTTAAATTACGTTTTCAAACCAGAATCACTTTCACATAAATCAAGATAAAACTTCTTTTATATATTTATCTCGGATAGTGTACAATTATTTTTCAAAAGCTAATTCAAATAAGCTTTAATAATGCTTGAATTTATTGTATAATTTGAAAACTTTTGAGATGAAAATAATCTTAAAAATGTTTTAAGATTGCTATACACATTAATAAAGATGATATATGGATGACATATGATCTACCAATTCAACTAATAATTAAATTTAATTTAGATAACAACTGGGGTGAAATTAGCTGCTACAATTCGAAAATTTTTGGGATAACATTCAATTAAAAAAACCTTCTAGAACATTACATTTACATGATAACTTTTGACATAAAATTAAACGTGATTGACCCATAAATTTAACTTCCTTTATGAAGGATAAAGTGGCACAGATTGAGCGGGAAAGAAAATAAATAATAATTGTCTTTAATCGGAAGCTTTTGTTGTTGGTGTGAAGTGAAATGACTATCTGACGGAAGGCATATAGGACAAAAGTTATGATTAATGAGAAACGAAAGACGACAAAAGATGAGCAAAAGTCATTGAGCAAAAGGCATAATTATTCCTTATGCAAACAATAATCAGCAAATTTAAGCATGATTATTAGTGTGGAATGTCATATGTTCATATCACTACAAAAAAATTGACTTTTAGTGGCGATAAAAATCACCGCTGAAAGTCTTTCAGCGGCGACAAAAGAGTCACCGCTGAAAGTATTGTCTCTAAAGGTTTCAGCGGCGACAAAAAAAAGTCGCCGCTGAAGATACCCTTCAGCGGCAACAAAAGTGTCGCCACCAAAGACTATCTTCAGCGGTCTAAAAGGTTCCTTTTTTAAAATAAAAAAAAATCATTTTGCTGTCTAGATCCGTTGCTCTCCGTCATTGCTCTCCATCATCATCGGTGATGAGGAGCTTTCCACCTTCACATCGGCTTCCCTGGCCACTAGCAAAGCATCCTTCAAACCTCGACTTCCCCTATTTCTGCAGATCATCCAAGGGCAATGGCTTGTCGATGTCATCGAGGGTGGCAAAGGACAAACCGCCGATCTTCATAGCCATGGTTGCACTCTCCAAGATCTACCTGTTGATCCTCAAGATCTTCAAGATCAGCTTGCATTTAGTTAGAAGAAGCCATGGCAGCTGCTCCAAACGAAGCTCAGCATCCCTCTTCCTCGCTTGCTCACATTTCAGTTATTCTTCTCTTTTGTGCTTCCTCTTCATCGCGGTGGATGAACGTTATTATGTATAAAAAGGAATAAAAAAAATCAGAAGTTAAAGCACCTCCTGTGATACAAATCAAACAATCATCCCCAACAAAAAGAAAACAGAAATTTTGTCGGAATATTAGAGCTGATTACACAGAGACAAAAGAGGTAGACTGCGTCAGGTGGTTTTGCGT